>VKHI01000533.1:0-21376 GCA_015145745.1 Poterioochromonas sp. DS
TGTCGAATTGTCGGTGTCTGGTCGAGTAGTCAGTCCAAGGCAGGTCAGACACAATCAATTTATTGCCATCAAGAAGATATAACTGTGGCATTTGATTGGTAGTAGATTTCAATCCAGTAGCGCCATACGTACAATGTTATCTTATCGCTAACTCCCATCTTTTCCTCCAAATTTTTCTCTGAAAATTCATAGTCAAAAAGTCCGTCCTGTAAGTGTTCATTTTCTATTTTCTTGCAAAATACAAAGCTGGGCAAACACGCTCCTGTTGCTTTCAGAGGCTCAACGATACTATCTAAGTTCCAAGTTCCAAGTCAATAACTATTTATCTCAAATAAGGCAGGAATGACTCGCAATTGACCTTCTGAGGACATTCGAATCCAAAGCAGCGGACATTTGTTCCTTTTCATGAGCATCATTCTGTTTGGCCCAGAAAAAGAACAATACCCACTGTTTGGATTCGAATGTTCTCAGCTCACTTGAGAAATGGACTCTACTTCACGGAATCTCGAGTAGTGGTCTTTCATGTTAGCAAAGACTACCACTTATTCTAAGTTATTTCACAACGTCAGACTAGTCGAGCTCAACAGGGTCTGCTGATTCTTGTTGGATGTAAGGTGAGGAAGTGCCACGCATATTTAGGCGAAAATGTCAAGAAAGTTGAAATAATAAATGTTGAACAGATGAAGTATGATTGGTGGCTCTATACTTTTTCTAATCCTCTTTTTTTTCCTTTTTCACATTAATTCCCCAGCCCCAACCCTCGCTCCGACTCTCCAACCATCTGTTTTTATCCTGGAATCGAGTTTACAAAATGGTCTGGTCGCTTATTTTCCCTTCAATGGAAACGCTAGGGATGAAACTGGAAATGGAAATAATGGTGTTGTGAAAGCGGGAGTAACACTGACAAGGGATAGGTTTGGTAATCCTAACAGTGCATATAATTTCAGTGGGTCTACTGCAAACAGCTGGATTGAAGTTCCTGGTTCCCAATTAAACTTCAACTTTGCTATGACTATTTCTGTCTGGGTAAAACCTTCACCCGGTATGAAAAGTTATTCGAGAATCATGGATAAAGGTACATGGAATGGGAATACTAATGTTGGGCCCGCCTCGTGGTGCATCCAGCAGCGAGGCACAAACACTAATAAATTTCAATTCCTTTTCAATTATGCCTCAGGAAGTTATCTAAATGGTGGCGATTTCTCTCTTACAGCGAACGTATGGACTCATATTGTAATGTCGAAACAAGGAAAGAGTCTCAAGTATTATGTGAATGGAGTCTTTCAAGCGACTTATAACGTCAGCAGCTCAGTCATTGCGTCCTCTGGTGCTCTCCCTCTCGTCATTGGTGCCAATAATTATGGATATTCGAACCCTGTCACTACTATTGACTCCCCTTTTACAGGTCGTTTGGATGACATCTTCCTCTATGATCGAAGTCTCTCTACCTGGGAGGTGCAGAAGCTGTATTATTTTTCACAGCCGACGAGTCAGCCGTCGTCCAGTCCCACTTCACAACCTTCACGGCAGCCGAGTGCGCAGCCTTCTGGTCAACCCTCCAGACAACCAACGAATCAACCATCGAGTCAACCCACGACACAGCCCTCGCGTCAACCATCCTCACAACCTAGTTCACAACCCAGCAGCCAACCAAGCAGGCAGCCTACACAACAACCTTCTTCTCAGCCAACAAGTCAACCTACGAGACAGCCATCCAGTCAACCTTCATCTCAACCCAGCACTCAACCAAGCGCACAACCTAGTTCACAACCGACAACACAGCCTACGAGACAACCATCTTCTCAGCCGACAAACCAACCTAGTGCTCAACCATCTTTCTCACCTTCTTGTCAGCCTACCAGTAAACCGTCGAGTCAACCAACAACACAACCCTCGCGTCAACCATCCTCACAACCTAGTTCACAACCCAGCAGCCAACCAAGCAGGCAGCCTACACAACAACCTTCTTCTCAGCCAACAAGTCAACCCAGTCGACAACCATCCAGTCAACCTTCATCTCAACCCAGCACTCAACCAAGCGCACAACCTAGTTCACAACCGACAACACAGCCTACGAGACAACCATCTTCTCAGCCGACAAACCAACCTAGTGCTCAACCATCTTTCTCACCTTCTTGTCAGCCTACCAGTAAACCGTCGAGTCAACCAACAACACAACCCTCGCGTCAACCATCCTCACAACCTAGTTCACAACCCAGCAGCCAACCAAGCAGGCAGCCTACACAACAACCTTCTTCTCAGCCAACAAGTCAACCCAGTCGACAACCATCCAGTCAACCTTCATCTCAACCCAGCACTCAACCAAGCGCACAACCTAGTTCACAACCGACAACACAGCCTACGAGACAACCATCTTCTCAGCCGACAAACCAACCTAGTGCTCAACCATCTTTCTCACCTTCTTGTCAGCCTACCAGTAAACCGTCGAGTCAACCAACAACACAACCCTCGCGTCAACCATCCTCACAACCTAGTTCACAACCCAGCAGCCAACCAAGCAGGCAGCCTACACAACAACCTTCTTCTCAGCCAACAAGTCAACCCAGTCGACAACCATCCAGTCAACCTTCATCTCAGCCCAGCACACAACCAAGCGCACAACCTAGTTCACAACCGACAACACAGCCTACGAGACAACCATCTTCTCAGCCGACAAGCCAACCATCGAGAAGTCCGAGTGGACAACCATCTACCAAACCTACTTCTCAGCCAAGTTCGCAGCCTTCAGCGAAGCCGTCCAGTCAACCAAGCTGTCAGCCAAGTGGGCGGCCATCTTCGCAACCTAGTGTACAACCTAGCGCGAAGCCGAGCTCACAACCATCGATGCGACCAACATCTCAACCGTCCATCAAACCTTCTGGTCGCCCAACGACCCAACCCACCAATCAACCAACGAGGCAGCCTTCGAATCAACCTTCCTCTCGACCCACAGGCCAGCCGAGCAGCCAACCATCTAGACAACCGAGCTCTCAACCCACTTCACAGCCTTCCACTCGACCATCGAGACAGCCAAGTAGCCAACCAAGCAGACAACCGACGAGTCAACCTTCTAACCATCCGACTGGCCAACCATCGGGTCAACCGAGTCGAAGACCATCTAGTCAGCCTTCATGTCAACCTTCATCTCAACCAACACGAAGGCCATCTGCTCAACCAAGCACACAACCAAGCTCACAACCGTCTTCACAGCCCACCAGACAACCGTCTTCTCAGCCATCAAGCCGTCCAACAAGACAGCCGTCATCTCAACCGACGAGTCAACCCAGTCGACAACCATCCAGTCAACCTTCATCTCAACCCAGCACTCAACCAAGCGCACAACCTAGTTCACAACCGACAACACAGCCTACGAGACAACCATCTTCTCAGCCGACAAGCCAACCATCGAGAAGTCCGAGTGGACAACCATCTACCAAACCTACTTCTCAGCCGAGCGCTCAACCAACTTCCAATCCTTCTAGACAACCAAGCAGTCAACCGAGCAGACAACCGTCTTCTATTCCGTCGACACAACCTTCATCGCATCCAAGTCGTCATCCAAGCTCACAGCCAACTAACAGGCCTTCTAGTCAGCCAACAACACAACCCACCAATCAGCCAACAATTCAGCCTTCAAGCAAACCTTCTTCAGCACCCAGAGGCCAACCAACTAGCAAGCCATCCAGTCAGCCAAGCACTGTTCCTTCTGGTAACCCTTCTGTGCAACCCTCGAGGCAACCAACCACCCGACCCAGTAGCCAACCATCTGATCACCCTTCAGGGCAGCCTAGCCGTGAGCCTTCAACACAGCCTTCCAGTCAACCCTCTGCTTTCCCTACTTCGTTCCCAAGCTCAAAACCTTCGTCTCAGCCGTCGTGTTTCCCAACAGCAATTCCCAGTGCGCAACCCTACTCTATTCCAACTTCGCAACCTTCTTCCCAACCAACGACTTTGCCAACTGTTTCTCCTAGTCAACAGCCGATTTCTCGACCGACTTCGCAGCCTTCCACACAGCCATCTTCACGGCCAAGCAGTCAACCGTCCCTCCGACCAAGTGCTTCGCCGAGTTCCAACCCTACGCGTATGCCTACGACGACTACCGCACCACCGAACGTCTTATCTACAGATCCTGTGAAACAATTCTCGATTATATCTGAAAGCTTGCGGTTCAAACAATCAAACTTTCTCTTCGGATCAATGACAGGAAGTGTTATCTCAGGTCAAATAGTTGTAAGGAGTGGTGATCTTGGTGCCAATTTTGTGATTTATGGATCTAAGAAGCAGATTGGTTTCATCGAAATTAACTCGACTTCAGTGATCAGGGGACGTGTCGGCGGGATTACACCCGACACTCCAGGAGCAAGATCAGTAAGTGTAGGTGGAGATTTCAATCGTGATCGCCGAGTAGACTACCTTGTTGGTGATCCTGTTCAGTCGAAGGTGTACGTGATTTCTGTTGTTTCTGGATTAACGAAACTGATCTCTCGTCTTAGTGGAAAGCAAGGCAGTGGATTTGGTTGGGCGGTTTCCTCGATTGCAGATTTTAACTCTGATGGTGTTGATGACTTCATAGTTAGTGCATTATATGAAAGTCGATGCTTTATTATCTTCGGAAGTAAAGATCTTACTGATATGTCTATTGACGCTGCCACTCTTCCCCCAGCAATCGGCGTTTCTGTTCGAGTAGACGCAGATGACTCCTTAGTCTCTGCCTTTGCGGTCGCTGTTGCGTCCGTCCGTGATCTGAACGGCGATGGCTGGCCTGACATCGCAATGAGTGCTCAGATGCGCGATGGTACGAGCACCATTTATATTTTATTCGGTTCGGCAAATCTTTTCAGTTCCTCCAGTCAAACTGCTCTCTCTGTCACTATCCAGTTGAATGATATTATTCAGCAGAAACTGGCCACAAGGTTCACAACACCAAAGTTTTCTTTCGTTGGTGTTTCTATGGATGGTGTGGGGGATATGAATGGAGATGGTTACTCTGATTTGATCTTAGGAAGCGTTCCTTTCAGCTCTGGGTACAAAGCACAGCGCAGTTACCTTCTTTATGGAGCTTCTAATATCAGCGGTAGAGTAATGGATCTCAGCTCCATGAACAGCTCGGACCTAGTTGTCATTGAAGGAGCTGGTTTCTTAGTCAGTGGTATTAACGATGTCAATGATGATGGTTTGCCTGATGCTATGGTGACGAGCTATCCTTCTTGGCCGGGTAGTGGGAGTTCTTATATTATCTCTTATCCAACGAAAGTGTTTCCTGAAACTTCGCAACCAACTTCAATGCCTACGTCAGTGCCAACTCTGTTTGAATTATCTATTGCTCCTACGAATCTTCCTTCTATCTCAACATTATCCCCCACCAGTTCTCCCTCAATAGAAGCAGCAAACAACACAAATATTAGCATATCTTCTTGCCCTTCAATCTCTCCGACTATTTCTCTTGTTCCTACAGTCACTCCATCGAGAAGGCCGACGAAATATCCTAGTATCCGTCCCACCCAAATCCCTTTTGTCCCTCCTTCGACTTGTCTTCCTTCTGTTCACCCGAGTATTGCAAAAACTGTGAAACCGAGTCGCTCTCCAACACTGCTCCCTTCCACGCCCAGTCCTTCATTTACTCCCTTCCCTTCTTCCCGCCCAACGGCGGTCCCGTCTGGTGGAGGGATTGCCACTACACCAATCACAGTGGGAGGTAAGGTGGAAGGGGTGCACGGAAACGAAGTCTTCATAATTCGAGCGAATGAAAACATCATGATTACAGGAAAGTCTGGAAAGAAAACTTACGTCATTCATCCGGCCGCGAACACAGTCTTAACAATCACAGACTTCAAGAAAGAAGATGTCATCGACCTCACACCACTCGCCATCTCGCTGACTTCGTTAAGTTATATCACTAATCCTTTGACCATATCTCTGCCCAATGGACAGAAGATCGTATTATCGTCGCATGCAGCCTACGACCTGACGCCGAATAACTTCGTCTCACATGAATCTGAGACAAGAAAGAGAAGTTCGATGAAATCTCTTGCTTATCTATTTTCGAAGCAGCTGTTTGCAACTGCTGGAATCTTTGTAGGATTGTTGATATTCATCCCTCTGATTGTTCGATCTCGAAGATCGAAGAAAGGAAGTCGTGAGAAGAAGGATGAGACCAGTGTAGTGAAAGATGTACGTCAGATACACTCGACATATACGCCATCAAGAAGACGAAGATATAACCACTTTAATCGCGCAGGTCCGATGAAGCTGAGAGAGCATATCTTATCCTTGCGTGAGGTCGTTGAAGAGGAAGAAGATGAGGAAGAGGAAGAGGAGCGAAGCGACTTCGATAATGATTTTGAAGGGGGTGATGGAAGAAGTAGTAGTCAAGCTTCTGAGACTCCTTTCTCCTTTTATCAATCAAATGAGATGTCGTTGAGTATTGATGACGAGTGGTTTGGTGACAATGATTCTCTGACAGAAAACTCGAATATCAACTCCGGTCATAACACAGAGACCAATTATCTCTCTCACGAGTCCTCTTGGCTCAGTTTATCACCAAGTCTAAGTCAGTGCAGCGACTAAGATCGCTTGAGACGATTATATAGTTCAGAATGATTTCAAGGTTTACTATAGTGTAGTTTAAGTAATTTTAGATATTTTCCCTCAGTGTTTGTATGTCGCTAATCCAAACTACAGGGTCGTGAGCAGTGTCGATCATTGCTATGTACAGTAGTGTAGTAATCATTGTTATGCTGCAATATCAATGACATAAATTTAATAAAAGCACTATTAAAGTCGCCTTTTTGAAAAGTCGATATTTTATTTCTTCTTTGAGGACGTGATTCGAGTTTGAATTTGAAATATCTCATAACAACACAGTCACAACAACTACTCTTAAGTAATCTTAGTCCAACAAGCAGTTGACTTTGGAAAAATGGACTGTTTTGGACCTGAGTTTTATGAAAAGGTTCTCGAAGAGTATTTATCCAAAAAAGGAAAGACAGCTGTGACATTATCGAATAATGGTGAGTCGAAACTTGATTTTGCATTGTCTTTGAACATGACTAACCTTCGCGGATAGGACTAAAATCATTAGAAAATATTGATGTTTTAGGATCCAAGACTTTGAGATTGAATCTATCAGGGAATAAGATTAGTGATCTCACACCTCTTCAAGGATTCTCTTCTCTCATAGAACTCGACCTTTCTCAAAACAACATGTAAGTCGATCAGGGTTTCATATAATTGAACGCTGACAGTTCATCTTTCTATAGAGAAAGCCTCTCCACGCTTCATCCACTACCTACGTTGGAATTCCTCGATCTAAGGGAGAATAAAATCCACTCACTCGCTGATCTCTCCGTGATCAGAGACCTGCCGAATCTACGCTGTCTTCGGCTTATAGGAAATCCAATCTGCAAATCATTGGAATATCCAGAGGAATTATGGAGGCTTTCCTCATCTCTAATGAGTATTGACTTCTTCGAGCGATCAGATCCTCGCAACACCAATAATAACAACAATAACAAGAACAACGACAACGACAACGAGATCGTGTATTCTGACAAGCAAATCAAGAAGATGGAGTTCGAAATCAAAGCTTTGTCATCAACATTGCAGGTTCAAGAAGAAATGACGTCAAAAGAAGGAAGAGAGAACACTTCAGCGCTGAAGGTGAGCATCGTGAACCAGCTCCTCTTCCCTGACAACCCGCCAACCGCCTCAAACACCCCGCCTTTATCAGTTGCTGAAATCAACAAAGCATATGATGATATGACAAGTCGCTTCCCTTACCTTCGCCTACTGACACATTGGCGCAATGAAGCATACAAGAACAACGTCAGATACCTCCTAGCACAAGAGGAGATGTGTCGCTTATCAAAGCAACATCAAAAGGATCGCGAGCAATTCCTTCTTCAAAGACGAGAATTAGAAGCAATAATATATGGATTAGAGAATAAAGGGAAGATATTGGAGAAAAAGAACAGCTTATTAGAGGAAGAGAAAGAACGATTAAACAAGCAACTATCACATCAGATCAATAAAACGGAGGAGGTCACCAAACAATGTCATCAATATCGTGATGGAATGACGGCCCTATCAAAGTATTTAATCTCTTTTCAGAGAGATTATCACGATAAAGAGAGTAAGAAGGTTTCATTGCTCGCTGAGAAGATGGAAGAGTTCAAAGATTATCACAATCGATTAGATGCGATGAAAGAGCAAATAGAGTCATTAGGGGATTTATTAAGATTGAAAGAATTACAATTGAGGAATAGTCAAGCGACATTAGAGTTTGAACGAAGAATCCTTCGACAACAACACCAAAACAACAACGAACAACACCAACCACATCAACCACCACTACCACTCCCACAGCCTGCCTTGATCGAACATAGTGATAGCAAGGAAGGAGAAACGAGAGGAGTAGCATCATCTTCGAACAGGCTTTTATCGGAGGTGAACATCTCAGATGAGGGTGAGTCATATTTGAAAGCCGTTTTCTTTCGTCTAGACGATCGACAGCCTTCAGGCATCATTCCGATCAAGTTCCTCTTAAAAGCTTTCTTAAATATCAATATCGATGACTTTCCTGACAACATCGAAGAGGATGTTCTGAGTTATTGCTCCTCTGAAGGTTATCTTCTCCAAGAAGCGCTACAGAACGATGATGTGCTCACGATCTTCTTCAAAAATTTACTCCACCTTTATGCTGCGAACAAAGATGATGACGTGTCATGGGGAGAGTTGTTATTACAGTTTCTATCTGACAATCCAACAAATACTTTACCAACCACTTTCTTATCACCTTTAACGAGACAGGAGATACGAGATCTGAGTCTCAGGAATGTAGTGGAATCAACTCAGTTCTCAACTTTCCCTTATCTCATACGTCATACATCTGAGATGAAAGAAGACGTAGGAAAACTATACACAACTCATCTGAAGCACAAAGAGCATCAAGGAGCTGGTGACAGAGGACTGGAAGAGCAGGTGCAGCGCCTTCATCTTGAGAAGAAGTTATTAAATCATCAATTACAACAACTAACACGACAAATGACACGCAATGCAGAGATGATTCGACACTATTTTGAATCACGTCTCATCTTCTTCGAGAACAAAGAAAAGAAGCATGAGGAAGAGAAGATCGTTCTCTCAGAGAAAATCATAAAATTAGAAGAACATGTCGAACACCTGTCAAGAACGAACAAACACCTTTCTGAGAAGAACGAGGAACAGAGACAGACATACAAGAAAGAGATAGAAGAAGTAGAGAGAAGATTAGAAGAATATCAGAATAATGATCATGAGATGAATCAATCAACATTAAAACAATTCAATGATTTGAAATTACAATACGATCAATTACAATTACAATGTAAGAGGAAAGACACACAAACGACATTATTACAGAGACAATACGATCGTTTGAAGATCGATTATGAGAAGTGTGAGAAAGAGAGATTATCGAATGAAAAGAAATATTTATATGAGATACAATTATTACAAGAGAGGTCAAATGAAGAGATGACGTCATTGAGATTGCAGTTACAGGAAAGTCAATCATTGCTCGTACAGTCGAATCAGAAAACGATTGAACTTGAGGAAGAACGATATGCCTTGACGAAGAGATTAGAAGGGATCGAGGGAGAGATCGAGGCAGAGAAGAAGAGAGGGAAGAGTACTACCAATGAGAGAAGAAATGTAGGAGAGACAGTAGAAACTGCCACGTCACCCATGCCTGCAGTACCTCTGCCACCGCCTAGATCGCATGTACAGCCTGTAAGTGCGTCAGCGACCTCCACACTGTCGCCTAGTCTTCTCCCTCGTTCGTCACAGGGGGAGAGTAGTGCAGGAGAGCAGCCGATGCTGAGTCAGAAGAGTCCTTCCCTCCTCGCATTACAACAGATCGAGCAGAAGATCGCACGACTGCTCAACCAGCCTCCCTTATAACAACACCTATAGCACCCCCTATAGCACCTTATAACATATAACCTATAACAAGCTAACTTATAACATCGTAGAATTATAGAAGAGAGGAAGAGTTAACATCTATTCTATTCTATCCTATTATGATATTAGTATTGCGAAGTATCACTCGTAGTGATTTGATTTGATTTAATTTGTTTGTTTAAGTTTTAATTGTTTGTTTAGTGAGTGCATCAGAGCTATCTTAAACATCCAAACCTTAGAGAAGTCAACCTATTCCTTCAAGGAATTGCTCTTATGACTGCACTTATCTAAGACAAGGCTACTCTAAGTAATTGTACGGATTATAAATGTGATAGAATGTGTGATTCTAGAACAACCAAAAGTCTCTCACAATATTATTCACTCAGGATGGCAATCACTAACAGGTGCAGGTAAATACACAAAATCACAAAACCCCAATCACACCATTAGAGTTAGAGGCGAGAATAGGAGTGTTCTCTGTCTCTCGTCGCATGTGAGATCTCTGTTAACGCGATCTCTTTGAAAGCCAAACGATAGATGACGTAGAGGCAGGCGAAGGGACTTCCCAGCAACGAAAAGCTTAGAATCCACAAAATATTCATAGGAAAGGGTTCAGAGAACAGGACAATTAGACCTAAGCTGATCGCGAGACCATAATAGTCCAGCACAGTCATTAAGAGCCATTCTCTCGTCCAATCAATATCATCCATTGCCCAGCGAGTGAGAGGCTGCTTATGAAGGGTTCTCGTCAAATAAACTGCAATAGTCACAGCGGCGAGGGAATAGAGGACTATGAGGGAGTATCGTGTCGTTATATTCATCTTATTACTATACTGTGAGATGTTCTTATGAGATGATGTCATCGTGCACCAGAAGTTGCACGAAAAGCACATACTCCACAACAACACTATGCAATACAACTATGATGAGAAGATGACGAAGCTTTATTACTTTGTTTACACATTAAAATAATACCACAACGATACTCTTACAAGGTGATAGTTGTTTGTTGATGACATCATCATGATGGGTTGATATCATCATACTATTCTTCATCTTTCTCTACATCCTCCTATACTATATCACTATATTAAAATACTACATAACATGTGTGTTTATGCGAGCCACTTCTTCACCTCTGTTGAGATCACTTGGCGGGCATAGGTGAGGGAGGCTGGGTCAGAGTTGGCAGGGGCATAGAGGTCATTGCAGTGAGCAGTGCCTTCGATGTATACCTTTACTTCGCTCGACTGAGGAAGAGAGGCAGTGACGTTACTCACTCCAAGAGCATGCCATGGATCGATGGTTCCGCTAGGGAAGACGATGTTGGTACCAGCAATGTTGAGATCACCGTAGAAATTGTTGATCCAGGAGACCTGAGGATCAGACTTCCAGCCGTTGAAGGCAGCTTCACAGATAGCACGACTGAAGTCCAAGTTAATCCACTTCCAGCTCTTGAAAGGTTGGTTCTATCAAGACATCAACGACATTAAAAGGAATCAAACCAAAAGAGTAAGAAAAATGCTTACCTGAGAGTCAGTGGTTTGGTAGTAACCGAACTCGTTGCAGGTCTGGTAAGTCCAGGAGCGACCAGCACCACGTGTTGTAAGAGCTTTCACAGTGTCATCCCAGTTTCCATCCTCACAAGTCTGACCGTTAGCTTCACGATATGCCTTTTGCAATTGCACGAAGTTGGTATAGGCATCATTGGCAGTCTGAGTCATAATGCCGCAGATGTCAGTGACGTTGAGCACACCGTTGTGCTCGTTGTTGTATTGCACTGTGCCCTGCACATTTCCCATTAAATCAGACAAGAAGACAGCTAAATCAAGGTCAGTCTTGATATCAGAGCAGACTTGGAAGTCCTCCTGCAGGTGCTTCATGCCTGACGAGCCGAAGCCTTGAAGAGCGAGATTAGCCACAACCTCAGCAGCCTGCTCGAAGGCGTTGTAACATTGCTGTCCAGAGAAGTGGATGAGGGCTTGGGCAACGACATCCATATACTCAGGGAAGTTGGTTTGGGCAAGGACAGGAGCGGAGGAGGCGATGGAGCCGTGAGTGACGTGTGGGTACTTCAGACGGAACCACGCAGCCAAGTTGCCCGGATAAGAGCCACCGATTGTCAACACTCTGCTGTCCTTGGTGTCATAGACAGTCTTGACGTGTGAGATGATGCGGGCGAGGTCTGCGAGAGCCTGGTCGCTGGAGAGGTATTGCAGATTCTCAGTGGAGTCGTCAGGTGTTGGGATCGACTGACCATAGAAACGATGCTCCACATCGACTAACATAGCACGATGTTCCTTAGCAAGGTTATACATGTACATGTAGCTGGTAAGACGAGTGCATTTCTCTTCTCCTTCACCTCCAATGAAGACAAAGAGAGGGTAGTTATTTCCTCCCCAGAACTCCTTGTTCACGAAATATCTCTGACCCTTGCCATACCACTTCTGTTGCTTCTCAATTGGGGCAAAGTTGTCAATCACTGCGTCGGTGAACCAATTCTCAGTCACATTATCACAGGAGTAGGAAGCTGACAATCTCTTCAAAGAAGTTCCCTGATGGTTGAAGTTTGTAAGCTTATGCTTACCAAATCCAATCATATGATGATCAACATCAATCTCGCGGGCATTTGCCGAGAAGGCAAAGAGAGTCAAGGCGAGGAGAAGAAGAGTCATGATAGTGTTATTATTTGTTATTTGTTTTGTGTTTGATGAGAGACAACACACATTGAACCTACGAAAATACGAAATATCGAAAACTATGATGCGACATCAAATAAAAAGAAAATAACTCGATAAACTGAGTGAGCGCTTTGCTAAAGGAGGCTGGCTGCTGAAGGTTGACCACTCGGCTGGCCTGTCGGTTGACTTGATGGCTGCATGCTCGGTTGAAAAGCAACTGGCTGATTTCCAAAGAATATAATAGTCAATGCGCCACAGAATAGCAATATTAAGGATAAGGGTTGCATTTTCACTACGCGTAGCAACTTGAACCAGGGAACAGCAATACCACAAAATTTCTCAGGAGGGAGGCATTTAGAAAAGCTTGTATCATATCTATATTCTATCGCGTCTATTTCTATGTTCCTGACTGTAAGATCAAAGATCGCGAGGATAACCAACTCCGAGCTCAACAGGAGCATCACACTGGCAAACTTTCCAATCTCTCCTTCACGTAATGCAGCGATCTCATAGCAGAAGAAGGTTACTACTGAGACAATAAAAAGGTACAAGCTATCCCCGCTATAGTCTCTGAGTTTATAAACGAGCTCATTGAGAATGAAGTCTGAGTCCAGCGGCGCATCATCATTCATTTGAATAATTCCATTCTTTAGTCCAGGCTTTTTCATTGTCTGTAATTTATCACAAATATTTTTAATTCTATTCACTCTCTTCGCTATTCTAACATTGACTAACAATGAGAATAAAGTATACAGCAATACTTGCAATCGAAGGCGCAAAGAATTCTTTAAATCAAAATCCTCTCGAACCATCGGGCTTGTACTGAAAATAAGCAAGTATAATGAAAATATAATGACCGTATTAAGAATCGCTACGGTGATGTATTGATAGCGATGGAGACTAAAGCCGTCCTTCTTCAGTAATAAAATAGCAATGAAGAGAGTGTAGCCAGGAATGATAATCCATTGATCATCATAATCATTCCAATAGTGTGAGAGCAGAAATATGAAAAAAGCTGTAGTAATTACGATGAATCCTCTTTCTTCTAACATCTTTTCATCTTTCGGATCATCTGCAGAAGAGGAAACAGGATTCGATCCCGTAGAGCTCCTCCTCACATGAGAAAGTAAAGATGGTGTCTGGTAGCTTCTCGAGGAGTCCTCTTCTTCGGTATCATCTTCGTGTATTAGATCGTTGTTTTTGATCATTTTCTTGAGAGAGCAGCTCTTGGTAGAAGAGATACCACTCGATACAACAGATAATGAGAAAAAAATTAAAAATCGAAAGAAAAAGATGAATTATCTTCATTTGGTCGTGTTTCTCTCGACTGTCCTTCCCGGAATCCATGGATTTGCATCTTGGATGACATCTGACTTTTGTCGCCGTGAGCTCCGTCTTGGCGAAGTTATTATGAACGAGGAAGTGGTTTTCTCAGATCTCAGACTCGTCGAAGTTTATCGTGATGGTGTCGCTCTCCGCTCGAATCAAGATAAATTTGTGCTTGGGGAAACCTTAACGGTCAAAATAAGTGATTCAAGAAATCAATACGTGTATGAAGTGAGTGGGAACAAAGAGGCTAGTTTTGTTGATGGAGGTTGCGATGGTAGGAGGATTGCTGATAAGAAGGAAGTAAAGCTGCAATTACCCGAAAAGAATGATCAAGATTCTGTTACAATAGTAGTAGCATGGGCGGCTGGTCCTGAAGCTGTAAAGTTATCACCGACCTTTGTCTTGCTCCCACCTGGCGCTGTTGATTCCTCTGAGAAAGATAAAGACACAGACTCTCAAACTGCAGTCCTTCCTTCCTCTGACCTTTCTCAGAATCACACCATTGACATCAAAGAAGCTTTAGTTAGCGCGAGTAATCTGCGAGGAAGAGAGGAGCCTCTCCAACACATTAAGAGTAAGTGAATGACGAATACTATTATGATGCCTGCTTTATGCGCCTGTTCTATAGGTACCGAGAAAAAGGTAGATGATCGAATCCAGGAAGTGATTACAGCATTTTCCAAGAAGAAAGAGATTCAGCTAATAGGTTCAAGTGGGGAAGATAGAAAGGAGGAGAAAGAAGAGGTTGTTTATAACCCGAACAAGAAAAGAAGATTCAAGAACATGCGAGAAAGAGTTCTTTTTAAAGCTGCTGTGTACATTGCACTTGGTGCGATAGGTTTCTTTGCTCTGGCATTCGTCATCCGATATCGCCATAATCTCTATCGCTTGGTGAGGAAGTGGCTTGGAGGTAAGGTTCACGACGAGGAGTAAGAGGGAAAGAAAGCTTAATACAAGCAGCCCCGTGATTATATGGTCCACGAGAGTGTTGCTGTTGTGTGATTAAGGGTGTATTGAATTAGTTTATGCTATTGTTATTTAAATATATCTTCATTCTCGCAAAGATCTGATAGTCGAGTCGACTTTCTAACGACTCTTTACCGACTCTTTACCGACTCCTTTATCAGTTCCTCAATTTTACATCGCATGCCTCGCCCACTGCTTCGATTGTTTTCCTCTCTCTCGAACAACCATAACAACGACAAGCTGTCGATACTTCCCATATCATCAACAACAACTCAAACCTCAGCTATGGCAGCCAAAGACGCGAAACCAGAAGTCAGAAAAATCTACGAGCAAATCAAGTGGCCTGTGATCTTATACGTTATTTTAGCCGCTGGATACGTTGCTAGCATTCCTGGAAAATGGATTTGGTTTAGCTGGCATCCTCTTACTATGATTGTATCCTTTATTGGGCTTGCAATCAATGGTGCTATGATTAAGAAGATCGGTGGATATGATAACACCGTGACTCACGGCAAGCTGATGAATGCTGGTGTCGCCATCGCTCTTTTCGGATGGTATGTCATCTACTCGAACAAAGAGATGAACAACAAGCCTCATTTGGTTACTTTACATGCGAAGTTGGGTGTGGTGGTGATGCTAGGTTACCTAGGTTTAGGTGTCGTAGGTCTATTGGCACTGCACCCAGACTTCGGCTTCTTGAAAACCAATCAGACTGTACGCTTTGCGCACAAGTGGAGTGGTCGAGCAATGACAGCTCTCGCATGGTACGTATGTGTCCTTGGTTTCGCAAAGATGCAGCCAGAGTTATGGAAGCAGCTGCTCTTTGGTGTCCCTCTCCTCGCTGCCGGATTTATCGTCCTGCTGTGATCACCACCATACGCATACTCCCTTTCTCTGAGTTAACACAGTCTATTCTGCTGAATGAAGATAATTTAGCATAGTAAGGTTTTGATACTAAGTGATACTTCCTATGTCTAAGATAATAATAAAGATACTGGAAGGGTACGTTTAAGCTATGATGATGTTCTTATGCTCGTCACCGGGGATATAACCACCGCACTCCACCTCAGAGTCCATCGACACGCCACATACATAATTAGAACCCACTGACACTTGGTCCCAAGCATCGAACTTGTATTGGTTGATAATGGACTTCGCGGGACCCCAGCATTCCAAACGGTCAGGAAGGTGACCGTCAGGGACTTCCACGGCAAACTCCTCATTCGCTAAGTCCTCTATATCTGCTCGAATCGCACAAACTCCAGCAGAACCCACAGAGACTTGTCGATAGGGTCCTTTCTGTTGTCTTGGGAGATCTTTGTGCACAAAGAAGTCGACAGGATCACCCCAACAGAGTAAATGACTGCCCAGCAACGTCACACCACAAGATATCGACTCTCCCACAGATATTTGACGGAACTGCACATAGCTGACCTCGCTCTCGTGTGGGGAGAGCTTCGGTGCTTCTTCACCATCGTCTTCATATTCGTCGGGTTCAGGCCGAATGAGCCAGCCAGCGTTCTCCTTGCTTTGTAAGAACTCTTTATACGTGATCTTTGGAGGTTCAATGTGCGAGGGAACTCTCTCACCCCAACAGTAGGGATATCCTAATAGCACAGAGAAAAGACGTCAGAGTCATTCGAATACTCTAAGAGTGTTACACGCTTGTCTTACCTTTATCGTCAAGAGCGCAGCAATGCTTCTCAGCACATGAGATCTGCGTGAACTTCACGTTAGGCGGAGAGGGTGGCTTGAGTTTGTAGTCATAGAATCCTAAATGAAAGAGAGAGAGAGAGGAAAGTGTTGAGTGATAGTTAAAGTCGGAGTATGAGGTGTGGAGTCAGTGTATTGTCTCACCCCAACAGTTGATCGTGCCATCGACCAACACACCACAAGCAAAGAAACTCCCACTATCTGTGCTGATCTGTGTGTACAATCCAGGAACAGTACGCGTGATCGAGCCCCAACAATGGACTGTTTGATCGACTGCGATACCACAAGAGAAGAACAAACCCGCCACAACTTGCACAAAATCAATCTGTCAGATGAGCAACAGTTTAACTCAGACGAGACAGGCGATACAGTCAACTTACGTCTTGAGGGGCTTGTGTTCGTCCCTCAATATGATCAGCACCAAAGCATCGCGCTCGCCCGCCTATTCCATTGCCTTGCTTCTTCTCAATCACACACAAATGTTCTCGAGCAGTTGCAACACTGTTTCCATCCACATCAAGAAGAAATTCTGATTTTGGATGAGCAAACCCAACTACATGACGCAACCATGTCTCCAAGATTCCAACAGTTACTAGTAGAATAAGAGTTCTTGTCTGAAGTTTGAACATCGTTTCACTGAATAATTAAACCCGCATTTAAAGCGGATGCGGAAACGGATAACTGCTGACTAACGGAAGCGGGTATTGTCTGGTATATCGAGGGATCTGAGGGCTCTCGATAAGACGGAAAATCATTTTCTGATTTTTTTCTTTCAGTGACAATAAATCAGATTAAATCAACAATATCTCCAGAAACCACAGTTACAGGGATGACCAGCGGTCTTAAATCGAGTAATAGCAGTCTTTCATTACCTGGGGTGTATTCTTTTACTTTCTTTGATCATCTTCCCAATCATCCTGCGTTGATTAACTTCATCGACGAGAAAATAACTATCACAAATGAAGACCTTTCCAACTCTAATCGACTACAAAAGATCATTAATAAAGTCATTGTTTTCTTGTTATCTTATTTTAAAAATCGCGTTGGTGGTCGAGGGAGGCAGCGCGTGCGACAGAGTCACAGTCCCTCTCACGCATCCTCGCTGAGGTTCTGGGGCCTCCACGCCATGACAATCAAGCTAAATATCCTTAAATCTATATTAGTACATCAACTGTGTATTCCTCAACTCTTTCAGATCCTTGGAATGGGTTCAGTGGAGGAGAGCAGACAGTCCTGGCGCAACTGGCTCTCACACTCCGCCACGTCATCCTCCTCCTCTTCCACTTCATCTGCACCCTCGTCTTCATCCAGATCAGGGGTAGTGTTTGGTAGTCTGGTGGAGCGTGCGAAGGCCATCATCACCGAGACTTTCTCTCTCTTTCTCTTTGAGGAGGAGGAGGGCAGCGACGCCCATGCCCCTGCCAGACAGCACTGTCTTGACGACGAACGAGATGAGGAGATCACTCGTCGCAAGGCAAATATCTTCTTCCACCTGTTAGAGTATCGATCGTCTCCATCGTTCGCTCTGACTTTGCTCTCTCCTCAGATCGTCACCGTGAGAGAGGATGGCAAGCACCTCCTCGAACTACTCACCTGCTACACTCTCTCAATTTCCGCAGCATGCGACGCACTCAGACAATCGATTAAGAACGTCATCTCATCGCTGTTAGACGTGCTGACGGATGCGGACAATCGCTATCCTGTGTCCACGTCACCCGACGATCCCGACCACTCCTCCTCTATCATCATACAATACCGACGCTACATCTTCCCCATCATCTTTGACTACCTGCAGTGGTGTCGTCAGCACTCAGAGTCGTTGATGAAGGATTCACGCAAGGACGAGATCGTGTCGTCCGTCAGCGCCAGTCTCAGAGCAAGTCTTCGCAGCGAGCAATACAACACCCCTCACGACATCCTCCTCTTCTACCACCAGAGATACCGTGACCGACTGACGAATGTGCAGTTGCCTCTGCAGCCATACACCCTGACTGACGTGGAGCAGGCGAAGAAGGATATTAGGAGAGAGAAGATTCTGCTCAACCGCACATTACACACACCCGAGGTAGAGGTGAAGTCAGCGGTATCCTCGGAGCAGAGGAGTGCGTGGCTAGCGATGAGAGAGGAGGTGAAGAAGGTAGTGGTCTTTCTCTTCGCGATCGACAGCCCTGACATCCTCGACACCTCCTCTGTCGACCTCTGCTGTAAGACCGCTGACGTAGCGCCTACTACTACGCCTCCTCGCATACAGCCTCCTCGCGGATCGTCAGAAGACAAGACTGACGTGGCCTCTCCTCCTTCCTTCCCCGCTTTAGAAGAAGAGGTGGTCGAGGTGGAGGGAGATATCGAAGTGGTGGGTGAAGTAGAGTTAGAGGTAGTGCGAGATGACTTGGAGTACGAGGAGTATGACAGCTTCCAAGATTCTTCGATTCAGAGTCTGAGGTCAGTACAGAACTATAACTGGCACCTCATCGAAGCCATCAATCGTCACCACCACAGCACCTCCGCCACCACTACATCCAACACTACGTCTAACCCCACCCAATCCTCAGAGGTAGTGGTGCCAAGCAACACTTCGATGACTTCACAGACTTCTCGCTCCTCCTCGAACCACTCCGTTACCTCCTCTGACGATGCCTCGCACCTCCTCGCCAAGCAACTACAGAAGTGGTCAAATCAGACTCAGCGATCTCGGACATCATCCTCTGCTACTGTTCCCCCCGCCAGCGCAGTCTACGGCGATCTCTTAGAGCTGCTGCACTGCCACGTCGTCCTCGCCGCCTCTCGCACTATCGCAGCCGGTGACGCATTCATCATCCTCAACGACCTCTATGGCGGCGACGGACTTGTCTTCTGCCCATCACTCACACCCAGGTCACCGCAGACGCACTGCGACATCTCGATCTCTGTCACTACCTCGGTGATCAAGGTAGTGCTGAGGGAGAGGTATCGCCTCCTCGCCAGTCACCTCCTCGATAGGTGTAGTGCTATGGACGAGGTCGTGCCTCTTATGTGCTTTGAGTGTACGACGACCACTCTGTTGCTGCTGACGTCAGAGGGACAGGGTGAGGTGAGTCCTTATGACAAGGCTGCGAAGCTACTCAACGTGCTTATCACTGATCCTGACCGAGTTTGCAAGAGAGCTGTGACCATCGAGCCTTATCTACCTTCGCAGTCATAGCAGGTTGTGACATCGTTGCTATCATTAATAATCGTCGTTGGGAGGGTGGGTTGGTTGGGTTGATGAGAACGTTAGGAGTATAATGATTATTATATGTAGTTCTTTCCATATATTTAGCTTATAGGATTCATAGCATCATAGCGTAGATCTATAGTTAGCATTCGTGAGATAGTTTTGAACTACGTCAGCATTGTCTTTTATTGATTTTCCTGTTTTGTGCTTTTTTGTGTGCTCCGTGCAGTGCACAGTCTCTCGATAAACGAGTAGAGCACTACTGTATCGCGAGGGTTCATCTTATAAGGAATTTAGTGATAAGTCATAGGATAGTAGTGTTAATGTAGTAGTAGTAGTAGGACAATGTAAGAGAATCGATTTTATTACATCTTCTCAAAAAAAAGAATCAAAAGAAGTTGTATGAATCAACTGTGCACTACTTTAGGATAAAGTGCTCGATTAGATCATAGAAATATCCTATCATGTCCTACTATTACACCTTCTTCTCCTACTATTACACCTTCTTCTCCTCTTTTCTCTGAACGAAGCGCCTCACTCCATCTCTGAGCAGGTGTTGTGCGATGGGCTTTCCTCTCACGAATTCGTTGCGCATCTTGTCTTGGAAAGAGGTGGCGTGGTGGTCGAAGGCAGCGTCATACAATGACTTCCGATCCGCGAGCATGCACTCGTACGGGTGATCAATGATCTCTCTGGCGAGTGTCTGGGCAGCGGCGAGGGCTTGTCCCTTGCCCACGACTCTATTGGCGAGACCAATCGTCAGCGCCTCTTGAGCAGTGACAGGACGGCCTGTGAGCACTAGGTCCATAGCTCTCGATAATCCGATAAGCATTGGCAGGCGTACCGTGCCTCCATCGATGAGAGGCACTCCCCACCGCCTGCAGAAAACACCCATGACAGCATCCTCCTCCATAACTCGCAGGTCGCAGAGACAAGCAAGCTCCAGACCTCCTGCCACTGCAAATCCTGAGATAGCAGCAATGAGAGGCTTGGATAGCTCGAAGCGACTGGGACCCATCGGAGCATCTCCCTCGTCTTCCAGGCGATTGTACTTGCCTTCATGGATCGCCTTCAGATCAGCACCAGCACAGAAAGTTCCACCACTCCCTACAAGAACTCCTGCCTTGATCTCGTTGTCTGCGTCAAACTCACGCAATCTATCGGCTAGTTCAGCTGCTGTGTCTCTGTCTACTGCATTCTTTACAACAGATCGATTGATAGTGATGGTGGCGATTGCACCCTCTTTCTCATATAAGACTCTTGGTGAAGCATTTGAAGAAGATAAGAGGCGAATAGCTCGATTACTCTGGAAGATAACTCGATAAAGCTTTGATGAGAACATCACAATAAATATGGATAAGATGGATCCTCTCTCGATATAATAGGTATGCATATATTGTCCATATATTTATATTTATATTTATATTAACTTCATAAGGATAATAACTAGAGGGAAATATATTTATAATCGAATCAACTTGATTGATTGATTGATTGATTATAAATATTTTTATTAACTACTATATCAGAGCACTGGCAAGTTCCTGCAGTCCTC
>VKHI01000534.1:0-21263 GCA_015145745.1 Poterioochromonas sp. DS
ACATTGGCGACTCGAATGTTCTATGGAGGCTCAATTTATCCACAGGTTTTGCTGCAGTGATAGCAGGCAACATGACTGAAGCCGCTGCTGATGGCACGGAGGGATCTGTGACTTCCATACGCTTCGCCGCTATTCGAGGTATATGGCTGAATAGCGCTGATTCACTATATATTACTGATCTCGGCAATTTTCGCATTCGAGTTCTCGACCTCACATCGATGACAGTGAAAACAGTCGCAGGGAATGGAACAAGAGCATTTCACGGTGATAATGGTCCAGCGACATTGGCATGTATTTCATCTGCTTTTGGAATTTGGGAAAACACAGTGGGAAATATCTTCTTTGCTGACCGGGATAATTATCGAATTCGTAGAATTTCCTCGCAGGGTAAG
Source organism: Poterioochromonas sp. DS (assembly GCA_015145745.1). Taxonomy (NCBI): domain Eukaryota; class Synurophyceae; order Ochromonadales; family Ochromonadaceae; genus Poterioochromonas; species Poterioochromonas sp. DS. The sequence goes on from VKHI01000534.1 coordinate 393, forward strand.
ATCACTACAATAGCAGGGAATGGAATCTTAGGCTATGTTGAAGATGCCGTTCCAGCCACATCCACACCGTTAAATAATCCTCGAGGTGTAGTGGGAGATTCTTTAGGCAACATATATATCGGAGAATATTTAAGCCGAATACGATTATTAGTACCTCATGCTTCAAACAGCTCTTTTGAAACTCTTTACACCATTTACACGATCGCTGGAAACGGACAATGCTGTGGAGGCAACGATGTAGCTCCTGCAATAAGTCCAATAGGGAATATTTTGGGTCTTTGGTTGACGACAGACTATCATTTATATTTAGCAGAGGCTGAATCAAGAGTACGAGTTATATCTCCCCGCTTTTCGACTACCTCCCCTCCCACAGCTCAACCGACCTTTACTGACTTTTGCCTCGCACCACAGCTCTTCAGAGAGCTTCGCTTAGTAGTTGGAAACGGTACATTTGGTTATAATGGAAATAATCTTCCGGCGGGTACATCCACTTTAGTTCAACTTCCAACAGGCCTTTGGATATCTTCTAATGGTGATTTATACTTCTCAGAGGACAAGAACTGTTTAGTTCGAAAGATTGATGCATTGACAGGACTTGTAAGTATTATCGGTGGATCTCCGAGAAATTGTGTAGATGATAAGAACCAGGAGCAGGCACCATTCTCATTAGTTTCTTTGAACCTTCCTTTTGGGATAGCGGGAGATACGAATGGGAAGAATTTGTATGTGGCTGATGTTAATCGAATCTTCCGAGTTGATTTAACAACTATGAATGCCACACTGATGGCTGGAAACAGTAGTATTCAAGGTTTCAATGGAGACAATCATAGTCCCGCAAAGAACGCTATATTTCGAGGGATTCGAAACATATGGCTAAATACGAATGGAATTCTTTTCATTGCCGATCAACCGAATCATCGAGTTCGTGCTATTGATGTCGTGGAAGAGACTGTAGTGACGATAGCAGGAAATGGAACTATGGGCTTTTTTGGAGACTCACTTGATGCAAGGAATGCGATGCTTAGGAACCCTTTCGATGTTTTTCAAGATTCTGCAGGTCTTCTCTTTATTTGTGATTTGTATAATAATCGAATCAGACGAGTTTCTGTGGATGGGATAATTACAACGATTGCTGGAACAGATGATTTGACTTATAACGGCGATCAGATTCCAGCAACGATGGCAAGTCTGTCTTACCCTCGTAGTGTTCGAGGTGATAGTACGGGAAATTTATATGTCGCTGATTCTTACTCCTGTAGGATTCGAAGTTTGCAACCAGTGTCGAGGGTTGGAACCAATGTTGAGTACATTATCGATACAGTGGCGGGAACAGGAATCATGGACCAAATAAACCCTCCACCACCTATGATTAGTATATCATATGTTTATGGGATGTGGCTAACCACTGATTCACGCTTGTATTTATCGGAGGGTGCATCAAAAATCCGTGTTTTGATGCCCAGTTTCGATTTCATGTCATCTTCTGCATGTCAGCCGCCTTCTCTTATGCCAACTTACTCCTCTTCGATGATTCCATATTATATTCCCAGTACATTGCCGACTGAGATGCCAACAGAAGTTCCAGATTTACCTTCGCTCGAGACATCTGCAGGAGCTGACGTCGGAGCAATAGAAGGAGAGACAGAACAAAGCTTGGTAGAACCGGCAGAATGATTATTCGTGAATTAACTTATTACCAAATATTCAGCCAAAACAAAAGGACATGTAGCAAAGGAAAAGGATCTGATAGTTGATAGAGGTAAGATAGAAGAACAGTTCAGAAGATGATCCCAAAACCAAGACCTTGCGTGATTATCTCTCTTTCTTGATTCGAATGGTGGACAGTGCCGGATTGTCTCTTCTTTTATGTGGCAGGACCAGCTGACACTTGAATTGTAGCATGTGCCCTAATATGAAGTTAAACTTCTGCACTTTTGTAAACTAAACCGTTTTTCTCTCATAAAAACGATTACCGAACGATCTACGATTTTCGATTTTTATTTCTTCAGTTAGGGAATTGCTTAAATTGGGCACTCAAAGATTTATGTAATTGCATAATAATGGTGAGTCAAAAATTTTATTAATTTTTTTTGTATTAAACAGTTGCCGAATTCCTAATTTTGAATGCTGGCGGGTGTCTTAACATCGAGAATGTTGCGAGGAGCGGATTCAAAACGCTTTTTCAATTGTTGACTTCTTCTTTTCATTGACTACTTTCTATCAATGTACAGATTGCTGGGAAAATAGGTTCCCTTGTCCTGTTGGTTGGACTGTGGAAGAAGCAGAAGTTAGAATTCAATTAGGAGATGGTTTGTTGAGTGGCTTTATTGAAAGAAATGGTGTTACGATGCGTTCGAACGACATTTCGTGAATTTCTTTCAAGCAGTTGCGTTCTCACAGCCACTTCCTCCACCTATTTCTACTGATCATATTTTCGTTATTGAATTCTAGCTTCTTCTTCGTCCACAGTCCAACCAACAGGACAAGGGAAACTATTTTTCAATCTGTACGTTGAGAGACATTTTTGGAGCACCAATATGAAGCGTAAAGTAAAACAAATCTTAATTGTGAATGATGGTAAAATGCGACGTTTACTCATCTTTTTGATACTTCGAATATTTCTGATCACGACCTTTCTTGTGATTGATGCTCGATATTATATACTTTCATATGATTCTCCTCCTTCTCTGAACTTTTCTCCCTCTTATGTGCCCAGTCTCTCACCCATTTCTCTTCTTCCAACAAAGGCTCCAACCATGAGGCCAACCTTTACTTCAACGGTTTTACCAACAGGCCTTCCATTTTACTCGAATTTATTTTATCAAGTGTCTCTCGTGGTAGGCACTGGAGTGGCGGGATACAATGGGGATTATTTACCGGCAGGAACTTCAACACTTATCACCCGTCCTTCCAATGTTTGGGTGAGTTCGAGTGGCAGTATTTACTTTAGTGATGTATATTCTTGCTTGATTCGGAAGATCTCTGATAGTGGTATTGTCAGTGTAATAGGAGGGAATAGAACGTGTCAAAGAGGACCCTCTTCTGGTCATTTCAGATCATTGCCACTTCAATTTCCCTATGCTTTAGTTGGCGACCGAAGCGGCCAAAGTTTGTACATTGGCGACTCGAATGTTTTATGGAGGCTCAATTTATCCACAGGTTTTGCTGCAGTGATAGCAGGCAACATGACTGAAGCCGCTGCTGATGGCACGGAGGGATCTGTGACTTCCATACGCTTCGCCGCTATTCGAGGTATATGGCTGAATAGCGCTGATTCACTATATATTACTGATCTCGGCAATTTTCGCATTCGAGTTCTCGACCTCACATCGATGACAGTGAAAACAGTCGCAGGGAATGGAACAAGAGCATTTCACGGTGATAATGGTCCAGCGACATTGGCATGTATTTCATCTGCTTTTGGAATTTGGGAAAACACAGTGGGAAATATCTTCTTTGCTGACCGGGATAATTATCGAATTCGTAGAATTTCCTCGCAGGGTAAGATCACTACAATAGCAGGGAATGGAATCTTAGGCTATGTTGAAGATGCCGTTCCAGCCACATCCACACCGTTAAATAATCCTCGAGGTGTAGTGGGAGATTCTTTAGGCAACATATATATCGGAGAATATTTAAGCCGAATACGATTATTAGTACCTCATGCTTCAAACAGCTCTTTTGAAACTCTTTACACCATTTACACGATCGCTGGAAACGGACAATGCTGTGGAGGCAACGATGTAGCTCCTGCAATAAGTCCAATAGGGAATATTTTGGGTCTTTGGTTGACGACAGACTATCATTTATATTTAGCAGAGGCTGAATCAAGAGTACGAGTTATATCTCCCCGCTTTCCGATTACCTCCCCTCCAACATCTCAACCGACCTTTGCAGGCTTTCGACTCCCACCACAGCTCTTCAAAGAGCTTCGCTTAGTAGTTGGAAACGGTACAGCTGGTTATAATGGAAATAATCTTCCGGCAGGTACATCTACTTTGATTCAATATCCACGAAGCCTTTGGATATCTTCTAATGGTGATTTATACTTCTCAGAGGACAAGAACTGTTTGGTTCGAAAGATTGATGGAGTGACAGAACTTGTAAGTAATATCGGTGGATCTCCGAGAAATTGTATAGCTGATAAGAATCAGCAGCAGGCACCATTCTCATTAGTTTCTTTGAACATTCCTTTTGGGATAGCGGGAGATACGAATGGGAAGAATTTGTATGTGGCTGATGTTAATCGAATCTTCCGAGTTGATTTAACAACTATGAATGCCACGCTGATGGCTGGAAACGGTAGTTTTCAAGGTTTCAATGGAGACAATCATAGTCCCGCAAAGAACGCTATATTTCGAGCTATTCGAAACATATGGCTAAATACGAATGGAGTTCTTTTCATTGCCGATCAACCGAATCATCGAGTTCGTGCTATTGATGTATTGGAAGAGACTGTAGTGACGATAGCAGGAAATGGAACTATGGGCTTTTTTGGAGACTCACTTGATGCAAGGAATGCGATGCTTAGGAACCCTTTCGATGTTTTTCAAGATTCTACAGGCCTCCTCTTTATTAGTGATACAAGTAATAATCGAATTAGACGAGTTTCTGTGGATGGGATAATTACAACGATTGCTGGAACGGGTTCAGTGATTTATAACGGCGATCAGATTCCAGCGACGATGGCGAGCCTTTCTTACCCTCGTAGTGTTCGAGGCGATAGTATTGGTATCCTGTATGTTGCTGATTCTGGTCATTATCGGATTCGAAGTTTGCAACCAGTGTCGAGAGTTGGAACCAATGTTGAGTATATTATCGATACATTGGCAGGAACAGGAACGTTAGGTAGTAGCGTATTCCCCTCTCCACCTCTGAGTAATCTTTCATTAGTTTTAGCAATGTGGCTAACGACTGATTATCGCTTGTATTTAACGGAGAGTACATCAAAAATCCGTGTTTTGATGCCCAGTTTCAATTTAACGTCGGCTCCTTCATGTCAACCAACTGAGATTCCTTCTCTTATGCCGTCCTACCTCCCTTCGATGATGCCATCTTATATTCCCAGTTTATTGCCGACTGAGATACCAACAGCAGTTCCAACACTGTTGCCGTCGTTCAGTCCAACCTTACAGCAGACAGTTACGCCTTCGATTAGCCCGAGCGTTCCTCCCTCTTATCTTCCCAGCATCTCAACCAGTTCGCAAGCACCTTCAAGGGCACCTACTACAGCACCGACTACTCGGATTCCTTCTCTTACTCCTTCATGTCCTCCCTCTTTGATACAAACGGCAAATCCTTCGGGAATTCCCTCATCTCCTCCAACATCCTTCCCGAGTAGTGAGCCAACAAATATTCCAACGATTCTACCCAGCTCTATACCATCCTCCATCCCTAGCGAGAGTCCCTCCAATAACCCATCCACCACACCCTCACCCGATCCGTCAGTCGAACCTACAATCGTTCCGTCTCTAGCACCAAGTGATTCTCCGTCTTTTGCTCCGACATCAGGTCCGACAGATCTCCCGAGCGAGAGTCCCTCCAATAACCCATCCACCACACCCTCACCCGATCCGTCAGTCGAACCTACAATCGTTCCGTCTCTAGCACCAAGTGATTCTCCGTCTTTTGCTCCGACATCAGGTCCGACAGATCTCCCGAGCGAGAGTCCCTCCAATAACCCATCCACCACACCCTCACCCGATCCGTCAGTCGAACCTACAATCGTTCCGTCTCTAGCACCAAGTGATTCTCCGTCTTTTGCTCCGACATCAGGTCCGACAGATCTCCCGAGCGAGAGTCCCTCCAATAACCCATCCACCACACCCTCACCCGATCCGTCAGTCGAACCTACAATCGTTCCGTCTCTAGCACCAAGTGATTCTCCTGTCCCGAGCGAGAGTTCCTCCAATAACCCATCCACTCAACCTACATCTCTTCCAACCTTCTCCACAACCGATCTATCAATAGGTCCTACAATTGTTTTGTCTCCAATGCCAAGCAATGCTTGGTCATTTGAACCAATGTCACCTTCTACAAACTCTCCTTTAGCTCCTACCTCTACCCCAATATCGCCACCCACTGGCCAGCCTAGTTCACATCCTTCCATTCAATCGTCTTCATTGCATACTGCTAAGCCTTCCACTCTTCCAACATCCAAACCATCTTCACGCCCAATAAAGCGACCATCATCGCAACCGACTGCTGTAGCTTCTGCCAAACCTTTTTCTTTACCTAGTCTATCACCAGTTATTCAGGCAACTTTCACACCATCTCGCTCCCCAACCTTTCGTCCTCTTTCAAACCCCTCTTCGATTCCAACTGTTTCTCCTACCCTCCTCACAGTTTCCCCTTCATACTGTCCGACATTGATCCCTTCCGCGCTGCCCTCTGTCATACCAACAAGCTTACCCACATCAAGAAGACCTTCACACGTGCCTAGCACGAGTCCAACGATGAGAACGAATGCTCCAAGCTTCAGTTTCCTGACCAATGGCACTTTACCTTCCAACAAAGCTATTTCGGTGGTTCCATATACAGCAGGGTTTCGACAAACTCTTTACCTTTACGGCGATTTGACAAGCAGCGTAACCGCATTTGACAATGTGCGAATCTCTGATGCTTCAGTTGGCTCAGGCTTCTTGATCTTAGGACAAGGCAACACCTCCTCTTTACCTTCCTCCATCGATCTGACAGGGAGCATTGATATCAATCGTTTCTATCCGCTCTCGAGTCCAGTATTATCACAGGATACAAGTGTTCGATCAGTGTCAGTGTTGAAAGACATCAACAATGATGGATTCAATGATCTGATAATTGGTGATCCCTTACAGTCGAAGGCTTATGTGTTGTTTGGGAAAGCGATAGGGTTGGTTGACATGAGCCAAGGTTTCACGATCTATGGAGAGACGGTGGATGATTATTTAGGATGGTCAGTGAGTTCATTAGGAGATGTGAATGGTGACGGCTTCAATGACTTGGTGACATGTGGTACAGTAGTAAGCAAGTGTTATGTGATATATGGTGGGTCTTCGGGTTTCAGCGACATTTACCTGGCCAATAGTTTGGATGCGAAGAAAGGATTCACAATCACGAGCTCGTACAATGTTCCAGGTGGAATGGCAGTAAGTGATGGAGGAGATTTCAATGGAGACGGTGTTGATGATGTGGTAGTGTCTGCAACAGGATCCTCTTCGGTCATCAACTTGGTGTTTGTAATATTCGGCAAGGTCTCTCCAACCATCCGGAACATCGAGTTAACCCAATTAGTGAATGGAGTAGATGGAGTGAGGATCATGACTCCTGCATGGTCGTTCGCGGGGTTGAGTTTGTCGGGAGGCTTCGACTACAATCATGACGGTTATGATGATATAATCATCGGGTCGACTCCTTTTGGCACAGAATACACAACCCAGACTAGTTATGTGGTGTATGGCAAGCATTCAAGGCAGTTGACAAAAGGTTTGACTCTTTCTTCTTTGACTTCGACCCAAGGGTTTAGTATCAAAGGAGCAGGGTTTATCGTAGATGGAGAAGTGGGTGATGTGAACGGTGACGGGTTGGATGATATAGTGGTGGTGAATAATGCACAATGGGATGGACAGAGTGGAGTGTATAGGTTGTTATATTCTGATTTAGTGTCCTCTGCTCCATCCATGTATCCATCTTCTTCACCGTCGGTTTCTGTGGCATTTGAAGCTCGTCCAACAGTCTCTCCCAGCTATATTAGCACTGTGGCTCCTTCAACTGCTCCTTCCAATCCCACTGCTCTTCCAACTGAAGCACCATCTGGTCCGACAGTTTCTCCCACCAGACAGCCAACAACACCAACAGTCACTCCTACCAAAACTCCTTCTGCTGTCCCCACATTCATTGCAACGGCGAGGGCAAGTAGAGCTCCGACAGCGAAACCCACCAGCACTGTGGCCCCTTCAGCTGCTCCTCCCACAAGAGTTCCAACAACCAGACCAACGCTGACTTCAATCCCAAGTGCCAAGCCGTCGAGATCACCCACCCTTCGACCAACAATAAATCTGAATCCTTCTTCACAAGTAACTTCACAGCCCACAGTATCAGCTCAAAACAATTTCTCTACGATCTTCATTGATCAAGGGGGTAACTATTCTGTAACATTCGTTGCACGGAGAGTCCAGTATATAATAACGGCAAAGACTGATACCAGAATCACTAGCCACAGCACAGTGAGTAAGTATGTAGTTAAGATGAGTGCTGGGGTGAGGACTATTATTACAAACTTCGACTCTGATACTGACATGATTGATCTGACAGCCTTCTCTGAGATTAGCAGTTTCGATGAATTATCATATCGCAACAGTTCTTTCACATTACTTCTCCCGAATGGACAAATGATAGTGTTGGGTAATATCCAGCATAAAGGAGAGTTAACAGCGAAGAACTTTCTCTTCAGTAGTGTGTCTTTATTACCATCAACCTCAAATGATGACAGTAATGTTGCTACAACAAGTTGGTACACATGGAAGATTTTTCTCATTACTGTGAGTGGTCTTTTTGTAGTACTGTGTATTATTTCCTACTCGTGTTACCGTTGTACAAACCCTGCAGTGCTGTCGAAGGGCAGGGCATTTGATGTGGAGGCACAAAACATCTTGCTCAAAGCTGCAACATCATCTGCACTCAGAGATGGGGACAATAATAAGAAAGAAGATTCAGTCTCCGCTCCTCAACTAGGCAATAGGAACGATGTCTGTCCTGCTATCTCCAAGCTTTCTTCGTCTTTTCTATCATCAACCTCCTTGGTCACAAAGGGAGGCGATAATGATGAAATAGATGTACAAAAGAACAAACATTCAAAGAAAAAGAAGCGAGAAGAGCTCAGTCCATCACTGTCCATGAATATTGAGGAAGGATTCAATGAAGAACTATCAGACAGTATCATCGAGCTGGAATCACTCAGTGTTTCGAAGGAAGTTGATAAATTACTCTTAGTAAATGAAGCAATTGATGATGCTCTTATTGAGAGTGATGATAGTATTTATTCTATGTTCAGTGAAGTAAGCGATCAAAACTAATAACCATCGTGAGGGGGAAGAGGAGAGGTTGTTCAATCCTTCGATTAAAGTTTTTTGTTTTATCTTATTCTATTTGATTTTTCTTCTAATATTTTGTGTAGTTTAAAAGATTTTGAGTTGTAAGATAGAATGAGGTTAGAATAGTGTTTGAGTTTTATAATGATTCTAGTGAGTCGCGCCAAGCGAAGTGTGTTTTATTTAATTGTCTTATTTCATGTAACATGTACTGAAATACATTGTTATTACTATTATATCATACCCAAATTCTCTCGTTCGTTCGTGAGGATTGTTTGGTGCGACCTCTTGTCAACTCTCATTATACGCTACATACTCAACAGATCCTATTTTTTTCTTCTTTTTCTATAATCGAAACTCATTCCTTTCTCTAACTTTAAAAACCAACTCACCCATTGGTAATATTCTCAAGTGTCAGAATAGTTAGTAGTATACAGTAGGTAGACTTAATCTCGATATAACAGTTTCCTGCATCGTCAAATAAAAAGACGGACCATAAACACACAAACAAAAGAAGAACAATAACAACAAAGAGAATGGACGAACCTCGACGAAGAAAACGTGATTCAAATGATGAAGAAGAAGATAAATTAGCAAAATTTATGAAAATGGTAGAAGAGGATAATGAGAAGGAAGATACAGACTATATTCCTGTTCATGAACGTGAAGAAAGACTTCGAAAGGAAGCGATGAAAGCAATTGGAAGACTGCGTGAGAGTGATGTTGAAAGTGAAAATCAAGCACCAACTACTCATGTGAAAGTAGAAAGTCAAAATCAGAAATCTCTTCTGGAGCAAGCGATCGAAATGCGTCAACAGCAAAGCTCTTTATCTCAAGCAGAAGTAAAGCACCAAAAACAACAATATATGGAAGAACTCCTGCTCAAAGAGGCTAATCAAGTTCAAACCAATGCATTACAGTCAAGTGAGGAGATTGCTGGTGGAGTGAAATACACAGAAAGCTTGAAGACGTCATGGACTCCTCCCACATACATCAGAGAGCGCGACGAGTCAGTCAACCAAGAAATTCGAAAGAAATGGCATATTCTTGTAGAAGGTGATAATTGTCCACCTCCTATCAAATCTTTTGAAGAGATGAAGTTCCCATCATGTCTTGTCGAGGCAATGGTGAAGAAAGGGATTAACCGTCCCACACCTATCCAAGTGCAAGGATTACCAGCTTTACTCAGTGGGAGAGACTTAGTCGGTATTGCCTTTACTGGTAGTGGTAAAACTTTGACGTTTAGTCTTCCTATGATCATGTTTGCCCTGGAAGAAGAGGTAAACATGCCTCTGAGAGGTCGAGAAGGACCAGTCGGTCTCATCCTCTGTCCCTCCAGAGAACTCGCCCGCCAAACCTACGAAGTAGTCGACTATTACTGCAAAGCATTAGAACGAGGTGGATATCCTGAAATTCGTGCAGTCTTATGTATGGGTGGTGAATCCAATCGAGAACAAGTGGAAATCGGTCAAAGACGTGGTGTTCATTGTATTGTTGCAACACCAGGTCGTTTAAATGATCATTTACATCAAAAACGTTTTAATATGGATATTTGTAAATATTTTGTACTTGATGAAGGTGATCGTATGTTAGATCTTGGATTTGATGAAGAAGTTCATAATATTATTAATAACTTTAAAAAACAACGTCAGACCGTCTTATTTAGTGCAACAATGCCACAAAAGTTTCAAGAATTTGCTAAAAAGACATTAATTCATCCATTAGTCATTAATGTTGGACGTGCTGGTGCAGCAAATCTTGATGTTATCCAAGAAGTAGAATATGTGAAAAAAGAAGCAAAGATTGTTTATCTATTAGAATGTTTACAAAAGACTGCACCACCAACAATTATCTTTTGTGAAAAAAAGAATGATGTTGATGAAATTTTAGAATATTTATTAATTAAAGGTGTTGAAGCAGTAAGTATACATGGTGGTAAAGATCAAAGTGAAAGAAATGAAGCAATACAGTTATATAAAGATGGTAAGAAGGATGTATTAGTAGCAACAGATATTGCAGCAAAGGGATTAGATTTCCCAAATATACAACATGTGATTAATTTTGATATGCCATCAGAGATTGAGAATTATGTTCATAGAATTGGTCGAACAGGTCGATGTGGTCATACTGGTATCGCAACGACATTTATTAATAAAGATGTCAATGAGAGTATTCTATTGGATTTGAAGCATTTGTTAATGGAAGCGAAGCAGAGAGTTCCACCGGTATTACAGGCTTTGGAAGATCCTGAGGATGAAGAGCCTGATGCAGATGGAGTGATTTTATGTTCGTTTTGTGGTGGTCCTGGACATCGTATTACGAATTGTCCGAAGTTGGATAAAGATGCTCGAAGAATTAGCTCATCTAAGAGGGATAGTTTAGCGAAGAGTTCAGGTGGAGGTGAATGGTAGTGTTTTGATTGCTTATAACAATAATTTATTCGTACAATGGAATGAACTCTCACTTAATTCAGTGCCAGAGTTGACAGCAAAAGAACGAACTTCCTTTCCCTGAATGTCCTCTTCAAAAACTTGAAATCTCTTGAATTGACGAGGCGACTAGTCGCTTCGACTGTATATTTGCACTAAATAGTCTGTGCTTTTTATGCTAATCATGCACCAGTGGAGTCACAGTGCAGTCAATAATCTAAAGAAGTGTTCGAGTTGTAAGTTTGAGGCTGCGACTGCTCATGCAGCACCCTTCACATGTTCAGTTTGTCAAAGAAAAGCAATGCCAACTCCTTTTTATTTTCCCAATCCACCCCTTCCTCTTCAGAATCATCCACTATTTGCTGCAGTTCCCATTCACTTGAATGAACAGAACTCGGTTCCAACGGAACAGGGGATTGATTGGGCGAGAGATCCCATCAATGTAGTTATTGTGGAGGAATCATGTCCATCTATTTCCGAGGGAAGAATTCGTTTACGTTTCCTTAGAACAATGAATCTCACACTACCAAGCAGCTATGATCCGACCTGGGCAATCCTTTCCTATAAATGGGATTTTACCAACCGCATTGCTGAAGACCAATTTCTTGATCAATATAGTAGGAATATCGCAATAGCTCTGATTAAGGCGAAGTCATTAGGAATCAGATTTCTCTTAGTGGATGCAGTGACGTTACCTCAGTTCAATGATCGTCCATTAAACCTCTTATCCTCCTATTCCAAGCTTTATGGCACGATGCGTGTAATTACATCGTATATAAGCTACGAACCAGCAGGTACAATCAGCGATGAGACGGCGTATACATCACGAGCTTGGATTCTAGTCGAAGCTAGTAAATATCTCCTTAATCCCCGTGTAATGTTAGGTGACATTATTAGCTTTATTAATGATAGAGGAGAGCTTATATCGAATCCTCCTTCTTTATCTTGTGCTGAGAAGTTTTTGAGTTTTGTAATTTATCCTTTTAATAAAGATGAAGAGATATTCATCACTAGTTCTGCATGGTCAAAGAGAGGACTGAATCTTGAGGAAGTTCGCAGAACTCCTTTTGTTAATCTTCCATGTTGTTTATCGATGCTTATGGATCGTGACCAATATCGATTGCAATTGCATTGGTCTTACATGATGAAGATAGCAGATTCTTTATGTAAAGTCGAATCACTCAAAGCTTTTATTTTCGATATTCGAGATCTATTAATCATAATTTGTAATAGTGGATTGTGTTCAGTTCCTATGAAAGACTTCATCTCTCAATTAACTCTATTAAATGATGAGAATATCTTTCATTATGATTTTTATTATCGTCGACATATCTTGTTTGTTGCGATTCACTTACTATTATCCCGTCATGTTTACTATCGACGTGTTGTGGTTCCACTTGACTTTCATCGAGAATTAATTCAACTATTTGATGCGTCTGGTTTTCCAGTCGTGAGAGAATTTGATAACTGTAATGTTTATTATTTATCTAATCATATGAAGTGGTGGATGAGAGAGAATACCTCTTATGATGGACGAATTTCCTTTCCTGATGATGTATGGAGCAAGGAAGAAGTCATCGCTCTTGAAGAAGATGATGAAGAACCTGCGTTTCGTCAAAGACTTTCTTATTTAGAAGGTGATCCTACAAGAAGAAAGTTAAAGATAAATCGTATCATTCGCATACTACTGGCTCTTACATCTGCTGCCATAACTTTGCGATCGCCAATAATGAAGCTTGAAGGATAAAATCTCTTTGCCGTTTGGTTCGGTGTCTGATTATTCTGTTGGGATATTGATTCAATATTACTATGAGAGTTTGATGAGATTTTAACATTAATTATTTTGAATGGGGTGATCTTTTATCATTCCAAAAAAGGGAATTTTTACTTCATCGATTGAATGTGATCGAGAGATCTGAGGAGGAATATAAGATGCATCGCACGAAATAGGTACGATACGATACGATATGATATGTCACGATGAGGATAATGGTGAGAAGCTCGAAGAAATGTATTACATCGAAGTAATGGCAAGATACTCAATCCATATGTGCAAGGAAGTAAAGCAGGTTTTTCAATAATCTTTTAACATCGTTAGGATCAATGTCTTTCTCCACACTTTTCAAACCTCGCCGAAAAGGAAAGATCCTCACAGTGTATCGACCGAGAAAGTGTAAGACAGGGAGGGAGTTTCCCTGTTCTCTTAATATGAAGAACAAATATTGTTCACCTGTTGATAGAATACCCTTCACAATAATTTCACCCTCAACAATAGAGGAATTGCTCACCCACGATGCTATCGTTCTTTTTGATTTCTTTCTCTTCAACGTTTCGAGCATCTGAGTAAGAAGCTGAGCAACTCCTTTATCGACATCTCTTTCTTCTGTTAAATCTATTGCCTTGACTTCTTCGAGAAATGGGTTGGTTACATCTTCTCCCTCGTCGTAATTAGCTGTCTGGTCTTCGGTTGTGTGGATAACTGCATAAATCGGAGCAACAGTAGATATCATTTGAGTCACCACATTAGCGGTGGAAGATGAATCAACTGTCGTCCTCTGCTTCTTCGATACATGATGCTCCACGCTACTCCCTTCATACTCCATGTAGTAGTCCAAGGGACCAGTTCCATGTGGAGGATCTTCATTCCAATCAGAACTAAACTCCTTCTCCGCATCAATTGATAGTCTCGCCAGAGAGGCAACAGCGGTTACGAAGACGTCAATTACCAATCTACGTGTCGCTTTGCTAACATAATGAACGCATGATTGGATCATCTTTAGAGAAGTGACGCAATGATCAACCACACCATCAAGATTCGAATATTGCTGCAATATTGCTTCATTTGTTTGGTAAAGAGGTTTAACATCAGGCTTGGAGTCGGTGTAGTACCACAAGACTCGGCGGACATCATGACCAAAAGGATGGAAGAGTGCGACTTGGCTTAGTTCTTTCAAGCAAAAGAATGAATATTTATGTGGCTTCACGAATACAATTGCAGGCTTTCGATTACAGTAGATCGGAGCTTCCTTAAACGGGTAATGCACTGGCTGGTGGACATTATCCAGGTAATAGGGAGTATATCCTTCGACCTTTTCCTTTCCGCCGAAAACACTAAATTCATCTTGTATGATTTTCAAAAATCTAGTGTCAAAGCCCCATCTTGAGCGAAAAAGCAATGGTATTGGCAAGGAAACTTCAGTGTAATCAAAGCAACGTGTTGAAGTATTCATTTCTGCGGTGTACATTGGTAAAGGAATTTTAAAATCTAATTCAATTAAATATTCAGTTGCTTGGAATAATAGTGGATAGGTGATTACAGTTACTTCTTTATTACCGTGCATTACAATAACGTTTAATGGAAGCAAAGGAAATCTATATTGAATTAAGTCGTTGAGAACCTCGAAAGTTGGAGGGAGCTTCTCTTCAACTTGTGGTGCTTCTGGATGCACAAACAGAATTTTGATATGTTTCTCTTGATTCATATACTCGTGTCTCTCGTATTAAGACTATATAGTCGAGAATGATCCCTCTACCGATAATCTTATTCGGTAGATAGCGGTTGTCGGTAGATAGCGGTTGTCGGTAGGTGTGACAATCTTTCACAGTTACACAAATGACATGTCAAGATGTTCTCTTATGAACGACGAAGACGTTTTCAATCTAATCTTTTCATCTTAAGATCAATTACCTCTTTCTCGCAGTATTCAGACCCGACAACATGATCTAGTTCATTACCTGAGCGAAGCGAACCGCTTGTTTGTGAGTTCTCTACGCTCAGGTCAATGTCTTTTGCATCTTCTAATGAAGTATACTTCAATGATTGTTTCTTCCATGAACTAGCAGCATCTTTCGGTAATAATGATTTCTCACGATGGGAAGTAGAATTAAAGAATTGATTAAACCATTCTTTACTTTCTTTAACATATTCTCTTCATATCCCTTCTTTCTTTGACTAAAATATGGCTTTTTGTTCCAATGGGCGTTGATTTCAGGTGACGTTTTGGTTAGAGGGAGTGACAAAGAGTAATGAAGAAGGACCCTTCAGTATGCGCGTGTTAGGCTTTTCCCCGTGTGGAATTTCGTCGATCAGAAATTTGTCGAAGCTCATTGATCACATCATGCCTTGAGGGAAACTGATATTTATTCTCTGAGGGAAGAGGCATTGATTTGTTAGATCTTGCTATATTGAGAAGTTCTTCATATTCAACATTGATCGATCATTGAACAGTTTCGTTTCGGTGTGATGCGGTGTAGATCAAAGCATAACTACAATAATTTCATTTCATTTTACTTGAACAAGATGGTACAACAGAAACAAATAAGTTAATACGAAAAGTAATGGAAGAAGCAGTGTGAAGTAGTAATGGTGCAATGAATTCTGGCAGCGTTTCAAAAGTTTCACAGATGCCAACACCTCAGAATGATTCTCTCCATATGCAATCTTCTTAATCCTTAAACCCTCTTTATAAAGCGGCAGAGCCTTGCCATACTCTCTTTGGATGCAATACGAATCAGCTAATCCGAACGTAGAAGCTACCGTCAAAGGATTTTTTTCTCCGAAAACTTTTCTACTCATCGTCAAACATTCGTTAAAGAGGGGCAAGGCTTTTGCATTCTCTCCTGCACGAGAATATAAAAAGGCTAAATTGAATATGGAGCATATTCTACAAGGATCTTTTTCTAGCAATGCATCATTACAGATCTTCAGACATTCTTCACAGAGTGACAAAGCCGTTCTAGACTGTCCTTGATTATGATACAATCTGGCTAATAAGCCCATCGAATTTAATGTTTCAGGATGGTTCTCTCCAAATACAATTTTCATTCTCTCGAAGCTCTCGAGACAGAGTGACAAAGCTTTTCCGTTTTGTCCTTGTTGCGAATACAACTCAGCTAATCCGATCATAGAGGATAATGTATAAGGGGATTTCTCTCCAAACACATCATTACAGATCCTCGAACAATCTTCGGAGAGTGGCAAAGCTTTCCCATATTCGCCTTGATTTACATACAGAGTTGCTAAACCGTTCATAGAGAATAATGTATCAGGATGTTTCTTCCCTTATCCAACTTTCCTTTTAATCAAACATTCCTCTAAGAGAGACAAGCCCCGTTCATAATCTCCGCTATACAAATACAATATAGCTAAATCGTTAACTGAGGTTAATGTGTCAGGATGGCTTTCTCCTAAAACAACTTTCCTCTCCCTCAAGCACTCTTCAAAGAGTGGAAGGCCCTTTTCGTACTCTCCTTTTTTCCTATACAAAACGGCTAAATTATGAAGTGAGGTTAATGTGTCAGGATGGTTCTCTCCTAGCACAACTTTCCTCTTCCTCACACATTCTTCGAATAATTGCAAGGCCCTTCCATATTTTCCTTGATTATCATATAAAGTAGCTAAATTGTTTATCGAACTTAATGTGTCAGGATGGTTTTCCCCTAAAACAACTTTCCTCTCCCTCAAACACTCTTCATGAAGTGGCAAGCTCTTTTCATACTTTCCTTGGTTCAGATACAAAATTGCTAAATTGTTCATTGAGGATAATGTATTAGGATCACTGCTTCCATCGAATGTTCTATATCTTGGTTCAAACCTGGATTCCACCCATCCCCTCACTATCTTAAAGATCGGGATACCTTTATTAGGAGCACATTGGCTCATAGAGGAGACTGGATCAGAAGTACGGTGAACCGTTAAAGCTTCATATCTACTCTCATATTTCGATATCACCCACTCTCTCATAATTTCGAAGATTTCTTTGTTTAGGTCATCGAATCCTACTGTCTTTCGAATTGTATCATGAATTCTCTCTCTGTCTTCTTTTTTAGAACATTCACTATTTGCTGTATCTATTGTTGCTAACATCTTTGTTGATTACATTTACAGGATCTGCATTAACATCAGCTATGAACTCTTCAATACTCGCTGGACTCATAGCCACATCGAACTTACACTTCCCATCCAATCTCTTCCCTAAAATCGTACAATACAACTCCCAAATACACCATCCTCTCTGCAGAGGAAGCGGATCGTTCCAAGGAGCTAATACCATCACTGTGCGACCAAATGAATGAATGGCATTCTTGAATGTACTGCACCAGACCTCAAAATCTAAGGAAGGTATTATGTGCTGATTGTTGCTGAACAAATCGAACCATATTATCACATCTTCTTCATCTGCGAAGTAAGAGGTCAATGCTTCCAACACCTCAAGAAAACGATAGCCCCAAGCATGTGAAATAAAGGCTGTAGGATTTCCCACAAATTTTGCCGTACCTCTTGACCGTAGTAACAGCTCACAATAAGAGAGTTTCGTCGCTTGAGTTGCGGGCTTGATAAACTTTTCACATATTTCTCTCGTGGTGAGATTCGAAGGAAAGCGTTGCTTCTTACTCCACGAAACAAGAAATGAAAGTTTAATTCCAAGCATCCAAGCTTCTGTCTTTTTGTGCGACTGATTCATTTCAAAACTGTTGTTTTTAGATGAATGTTGAAGCAAATTGTGAAGATTGTGGAGAGCATTCCACATCTGCCTAAAATCCTAAAATTTTACGACAATAGGATTTAAGACGATAAGACACAAATGTTCCAGATGTCCACACCGGCATTTTCCACTAACCCGAAAAGCCGGCCGAGAGTTAGCGGCAAGGGGATTTGGTCGAAATTGGTTTTTTGAATAACTTTTGATCGAGTCAATATTATCAATTATCAAAAAATTTCAATCGGGTTTGATTAATTATCTAGTTAAGATCATGCGAAAAAAAAGGATTGAAATTCGTTGATTTTTGACCGAGTAATCATTAAAATTCAATTAAAAAACAAGAAAGCCTGTAATCGACTCTTTTTCTTCATTTTCGTAATGACTTCCATGTATTCTCGCTTAAACTGCTTCGGTTTGGTAAATTCGGCTGTTTTAATCATGCAAGTCTTTTGGTTGTGCCCCAATCGCCGCAAAACGTTTCCTGCAGTCTTTTCATACACCAAAATGCTAAAAGTGTAATTGATAAACTTTTGGACATCAGAATAACCAATGGGACTGCTTTTCTTACTTCGACCTAAAACTCAAGTGTTTACGTTGACATTTGCTTCTTATTCAATGAGGGAAGAACATCATCCTTTTTTACCAGATTTAAAGCACGAGGTTTATTACCAATAATGGTGATTATCTGTTGACTTTGTCTTGGGGAATCCAACTTTCCCCAATAGTCGAGCAGTCACGTTTGACCACATATTTCAGCCCTTCATTTTCGGATTCTGCTCAGCAAACACCATTTTCCTCTTCTTTACATCCTTTTGAATGTATGATCAAAGTTTCAGCGAGCGGTTCTTGAGAATTCGTCAGAAATAAAATTTTGCAAAAGTGATGCAAAACTGTTTTCTTTGGGTAAAAAATACCTCGGCGATTTTTAAGATTTTAAACTGGTCGATTTTTCGCCTCTCCAAAGTTCTAAATTAAGAACAGATTTCGGACAGACTTGGAATTTATTCGTCCTTTTTTCTAATCCTAAAGTCCTAAATTTTAGGATTTTAGGCAGATGTGGAATGCTCTCGGAGAGGGCACGGTTGCTCCTTAAAAATGCCGAGCCGCAGAAGCGACGGAACTCCGGCACAAACAGGATACCCGGGATACCCTCATTCAGTGTAAATAATACCGGTAATGTTGTTGTGATGAAGGATCATAAATCTTCTTAAATTTTTTAGCAAATTCTTTCTTTGCCTCTTTTCTACCAAATAATCCTCGTATTCTTTTCTGTATCATCGTCATTGATAAATGATGACTGTCTTTCGCCTCTTCTAATGAAATATATTTCAATGATTTCTCACGATGTGATGTAGAATTAAAGAATTGATTCTCTTTGTACTTCTCTTTAATCTGGTACAAGAAGTGATCTTGTACTTTCTCTTTATTACTCATCATTAATTCATAATTTGCCATAACATCATTTTTCTTTTTCAATTTAAATTTTGCATATCCTGAATACTGTAACATACCTTTACGATATTCTGGTACTTCCCACATTGCTTTAATTAAATTTGACATAATAATCAAAGACAAAATCTGCACAATCATCTGCTGAATCAATCAATTTCTCATACAAAGTACTCTCCGTTCCTGAAGGATCCATTTATGTATTGGTCATACGAAGAAACAGAGCTGGGAATCAAGCTTCAATTTCTTGTTTCATGGAGTAAGCAACAAGACTTCACTTCCAATATCACCACAAGAGAGGTTTGTGAGAACTTCATCAAGCCGACAACTGAAGGCACACAACTCTCTTATTGTAAACAGTTATTACTGTCAGAAGACACAGCAGGGTTTGTCGGATATCCTAGTGCTTTTATTTCACATGCTTGGGACTATCAATTTCTCGAGGTATTGGAAGCATTGACCTCTTACTTTGCATCTGAAGAGGATGTGATAATATGGTTCGATGTATTTAGCAACAATCAACATAAAACAGCTTCCCTAGAGTTTGAGTGGTGGTGTGAGACATTTAAGAATGCCATTCATTCACTTGATCGCACAGTGATGGTGTTAGCACCTTGGAACGATCCCCTTCCTCTACGGAGAGCTTGGTGTATTTGGGAGTTGTATTGTACCATCGAAGGAAAGAGATCTGGTGGGAAGTGTAAGTTTGATGTGGCAATTAGTCCAGCTGGTATTGAACAGTTCATAGCAGATGTTGATGCAGATCCTGTAAATGTAATCGACAAGATGTTAGCAAAGGTAGATACATCAAGAAGCGAATGCTTCAAAGCAGAGGAGAGAGAGAGAATTCATGATGCAATTCGACGGACAGTAGGATTCGATGAACTCAACAAAGAAATCTTCGAATTAATGAGAGAATGGGTTATTTCGAAGTACGAAGAGAAATATAGAGCTCTCGAAGGTCAAGGTATTTCAAGTAGACTCGCGTTAACCTCAATGAACAATCTAGGGCTTTTTTATATTAATCGAGGAGAGTATCAAAAGGCCTTGCCACTGTACGAAGGGTGTTTGAGAATGATGAAAGGTGTATTAGGAGTGAATCATCCTGATACTTTAACCTGCATAAGCAATTTAGCGATTTTGTATGATTATAAAAGAGAATATGAAAAGGCTCTTCCACTGTACGAAAGATGCCTCAAGAAGAGGAACGTTTTATTAGGAGACAACCACCCTGATACATTGAATTCTATGAACAGTTTAGGTAGTTTCTGTATGGATCAAGGAGAGGATAGTAAGGCCTTGCCCTTATTGGAAGAGTGTTTAAGGATGAGAAAGCTTGTATTAGGAGACATCGATCCTGAAACTCTGCACTCTATGAATAATTTAGCATGTTTGTATTCTAAAATAGGAGAGTACGGAAAAGCGTTGCTACTTTACGAAGAATGC
>VKHI01000535.1:0-13378 GCA_015145745.1 Poterioochromonas sp. DS
AATTTCCTTACGAATGAGTTTTTATTCTTTCAAATTAATAGTTATATTATCCAAGATGATAATATAATGCCATTACAAAATAATGAAATAGACGATAGTAATCATGGTGAGAATAATCAAGAAATTATCATTTTCAAATATTCTAATTTTTACATTGATTTTCTTTCTTTATGAAAGAAGTATCAAATAAGATGATGATAGAAGAACAATAGAATAATATCTCTCTTTTTTATGCTTCTTTCAAAATGTATTGAACCATTTCTTTTTCTTCTTTCTAAGCTTTTTAGTGTGATTCTTTTATTTAGTTACTTCTTCTTTAATTTTGTTTTTTCAACCCTCTGATGAACACTGTCGAAATAGAAATTGAATAAATATATATATCTAGGGTCTTTCCATTCTTTTCTCTTTCAATTATATTCAATTTCTATCGAGATTCTTCTATCTTCGTTCCCCCTTTGTCACACGTAGAATATGTACAACCCTTTCACTACTAATTTCACTAGATTCACGAGGATTCTAGGTCTGTCATACATATAGTCTTCTTTCTCAAACAGATGAGTATCAGAATTACATTTTAATAAAAGAAAATCTTTGAATAGTTGAAAATATTGTGTTCACCTTTCAAGAGATCTATCTCGCCATCTCCAAAAACTTTCCTACTCTTTCGATAAAACAGATCACGTCCTCAATTTCTGCACTACCTCTCCTAAAGAGAGAAAAGACTAGGAAGTGTGTAGTGCAACTACATCACCTCATCACCTCATCACCTCATCATCATATTGGAGTATTGGAGGAGTAGAGGAGATGCTGACACAGAACATAGAACCTCCAACAAAGAGATTTGAGAGACACACACACACGACTTATAATAACACGTTCATTAAGATAGTTGTATGTCATCGTTTTAGAAGAACTACTCCATCACAGTGTTATCTTATTGAGATTGTTTGTTTTGATTAGCTTGAAAGAAAGAAGAGAGAAGAGAGGAGAGATGGAAAGAAAAGCGAGTCATTCTTATTATGATGGGTTTGAAGTTGAAGAACTTGAAATGTGGAATAATTTCCTTCCAGGATCAACCTCTACTGATGATCAAAGACTTGGAACAAGTTTAAATCATTACCAAAGAGAAAATTCTGCTTCTGTTCTTTGTCCTCCTACTCCCCCTTTATTAAGAGACTCCTATCCATTAGGAAAGGAATTTAGTTCTTTGATTAACTCTGGTGATATTGAGAATTTAAAACGATTTTTCATGGATTATTGTACATTAAATTGTCTAATTACACATAATGTAGAATATTCACCTGAATCAATGTCGTTGGGTACTTTTTATAATCCATTAGGAAATTTTCAAAGTTTAACTTTTCCTAACTTACCTTTCTTTTTTCAATTTATTGAAAATTTTTATCGTGTATTTCCTGATGCTGTAATGAAAATTGAACCTAACAATTATAACAATGAAGATAATATTATGACTACTATTCTTTCAGATGTTGGAGGAATGAAATTTCATTCCGTTGACTTTCAATGGACTGGAACATCAGTTGTATATAATTCTTCACTTATACAAATTGATCCAAATTATCGAACATTATTTTTATTAAATAAATCACAAGATTTCTCTTATGTTGTTTCGAATCCATTTCCTTCTAGAATGAATCAAAATTTCCCTCGTATGAAAATGAATGGAAACATTCGATTTTGTATTAATTCCCAATCAAAACAGATTGAAAGAATTGATTTTACTTACCACTTTCTTTCTAATTAATTCTCTGATGATGGTTGTGGTGGTGATTTGGTGGTAATGAACAAAGAAGTCTTCTATTTTTCTTTATGGGCTTATTCGTTAGTGCTTCTCTTTATTGTTGTAAGTATTACAGCTATTGTCTTAACATTGGCGGCTAAAATTAAAGAAACAACTAATAACAGATTATTTAGGTTGAGAATTTAATTATTTTAGCTCGCCAGCTTTGTATTTGGTTTTTTCTTTCTTTCTTGCTTGCTAGCTTTCTTTCCATGATATAGATTGATAGATTGATTGTTTCTATTTCTTTCACCTACTTTATCTTTAAAATCTGGGTATCATCTCCCTTCATTTTTGTTTTAATTCTGTATGTCGCTAATTTGATCGTATGTATAATTGATTTAATCTGCTCCTCTCACCCTCTCTCGTAGATGTTGAAGAGACACCAAAGAAAGGCCTTGCTGTGAAAATTTATCTACGCTACGCTGAATATCTACGCTACGCTGAATGCTATGTTCCTCAGTTACCGAACGTTTAAGATTCACTGATTTCTCTCAGTTTTAGTTTGACACGAGACAAAGCAGTCTCCTTGATATTCGACGCAATATTTCTTATTCGTGATTTTTGATTCATTCGATTGTTGTTGATTCATTAAATTTCTTAGTTTTTTTTTCTTATTTGTTTGTTATTTCTTTCTTTCATTCCCCTTACTTTCTCTTTCCCCATTCATTCTTTCAAATGATGGCATTCATCTTTACCATTCAGAACATATATAATGAATTGACTTGAAAGAAGTGGTTCACAATAAATATGATTTGTGTTTGAAGTGTGTAGTATTTGACAAAGTGTTTCTTTTTGCTATTACTAATAAATAAAAATAAAACATCTTTTATATTATTGTATTGGTAGAGCATGTTATTTATTGTTCATTATACTTACAATTAGCAACTGCTATACTTACAAGTTATAGAAGGACAGAGAACAGAAGGGGGACGAGAGAGACAGAGAGAGGAAAAGATGCACAAAAGCGAAAAACATTGTTAAACTCACAAGAAAAGGGGATGAAGAAAACGCTATCAAAACCAACCAAACAAAACACACAGACAAACAAACAATCAAACACAAAGATACTTTCTTATTTATTTATTTATTTATTTTATATTATTTTATTTTTATTTTCTGGGGGGAATATAGAATGTAATCAAATCATATAAAAAAACAGTAAGCGACAAAATTTTGTTCAAAGAATGCTGAGAATGCATCCACCAGAAACAAGGGAAGATAAGATACTTATAACTACATAACTTCCATCCTTCATTTATTATTCTTATTATTCTTTTTCTTGATAAACCAATATTTCCCTTGCGAGCGAATGATATTGGTATTGGACATTTCTTCCACTCGATACTCTTTATCCATTTCCTAGTTGACTATTATATTTATCTACAGAAAAACTACTAACTATTAGAAAATCATTCATTCTGTAAAGCCCTCATTAGGGTAGTAAGATAGAAAGAATGCATAAGAAAAAAAGAGAAAAGATAAAAACAAAAAAACAACTCAATACAATTATCATATTCCTATTATTACCATAGCTTTCTCATAGCTTTACTACATATTATCTGTAAAAGTTATCATTGTTTATTTATGATTCATTACTGCAATTATAGACAATTATCATGAAGGTATCTTTATTGTTATTCTTTTTGTATATTCTTTGTTTATCATTTCTCTTTCTTCTTCTCTTTTTCTTCTCTCTACTTCCTCTCTTCAACCTTTACATTATAAACTCCTACCCTATCGATATATATCCATTCTCCATCCATCTTGATCATAAAATAAATACATATATACAAAACAAAACATTGTATGATTATTTTTAACATTCATAACTAGAATTCAGTACTTCCTTGGCTATTACGACGAAAACTTAGTCGATTATTCATTGTATTATTCATCGTAATATTATTATTGTAAATATTGTTTCCATTCACTGATGTTAGATAATAAGGTGGAGGAAGATCTTCTATCTCATGGTTATGGTAATGATGATTATGACTACTGGAAGCATCATCATCGAGTTCATCTCCTTGGTCATCTTTAAAATATTCAACAATATAACGATCAATTGTCTCCTCATCATCCTCTTCTCGGTAAACTGTTTCATCATCTTGTCGTTGCATTGAGCCTCCAATCATCATACCAATAAAAGGCATTGGTACTGGTGGTGGGAGATATGCTTGATGGAAACGATAAGGATCACGATTAATATGCACATCCATCATATCTAACGATAGTGACGTGGAAGTAACATAGGAATCAGATTCTGTATTAATTGAAGGTGAAACAGACGAGTTTTCTTCTGATAGACTAATCGTACGTTCTGGAAAATGGTTGGTATTGGTTGTAATGGTGGAATCATCGTCATCGATGGTCATTCTTGATTCTTTCTGGATGAATGGGAACATCATTGCAGTTGAAGAATTAACATTCAGCATGGGTTTATGCAGCGATGGCATTGGAGGAAGCTTTGGTGAAATGTGGGGTGGAGATTGATTAGAACTCGAGGACGATGACACAGTGGCATTAGAGGAGGAGGAAACAGTTGGTTTCGATCTGAAGAAGAAGGATTGGAAGGAGATTGGTCGACTTTCTTGTGGAGGTGGTGGTGGTTTCAGTGGTTGTTGTTTTTGCTGTTGTATAAGCGGGTTTGTGGTTGATTCAAATGGATTATGTAAAGGGTGATGTACGGAGTCAAGGGATTGAGTGGATAAGTCAATTGGCTTCGATGATGAAGCGGATGATAACGATGACGGCGATACAACCGTCGATGATGATGAATTCATCATCATCATTGTATTTAATGTTTGAGGTGGGAAAGTAGGAGTAGAAGATGGTGTTAATGCTTTCGCAGCCGTTGGTAATAATTTGGTATAATAATAATTATCAGAATTTAATAATAAATCTTTCATTAAATGAAATCTTTTTAATTTTGGTAATAAATCTTCACGACCTGTACGAAAATATGGATGAAAATAACATCCTTTATCATTACCTTTTGATATTTTTTTAAAACCATAACAATTTAATTGTCTTTGAAAACTACCCCATTTCGATTCTATCACGATAGGAGGAGAGGATAAGAGAGGAATTAAAGAGAGAGGAGGAAAAGACTTACGTTTAAATGCTTGTGGTAAAACTTCTGATGAAAATAAATTTTTATCAATGATATGGAAACAACAACCATGTTCTTTCCATGTTAATAAATGTGGATAACGTCTTTCATCTAATAATAAATGTAATTTATGAGGGAAATTTAACGCAATATCTTGCATGGTAATATCATCCTCCATTAATAATGGTTTTTCCATTTTTTTATTTCTGGTCTAAGAAATAATTAAATAAAAAAAAATAAAATAAAAAAGATCCTTTGCCAATCAATTAAAAATTCAAAAGAATGTCTATAATACTATCAACTATCAAAGCCTATCAAACACTAATAATTTTTCTCTTATTCAATTCGAAAACTAATCTAACTATCGCATGAATATAGAGAGAGAAGGTAAGAATGTAACCAAGATTCTCTATGAAACGAACCAAAGAATGTTCTTCTAGTTGATCAAAACTTCATACAGATCTCTTCACTCACTCACAGAGAGAGCGGAGACTGCTTTGCTGGGTGAATGGGTGAGGGCAGACCGACGGGTTTGGGCAAAACCATACTGGGTTACTGGGTCGTGCTTTTCATGCGTCACTGAAAGCATGATTTACAGAAAAATCAATTGAAAAATGAATAGGAAAGACGAATGCGACTCTCATTCAATGAGTAAGGTGTGTGAAATGACTTCAAAAGTGAATAGATGATTTCATGTTCCAGAAGGATGAATTCTCCTTGAGTTAACACGAAAGTGTTACTCATTTATGATCATGAATAATCCTTTTGATGAAATCAGTCACAAGACCAAATAGATTAAGATTGCTTTGAGAATGAGAAAACAAAAGATTTTAAAAAGTGAAATAGACTATAGTCTACAAAAAGATGAACATGATTCATTTCTTCGATACAAGTTATTATATTTCTTCACTTTTGCTGCTTTAGGGATAGTTATGCCTTATTTTCCGATTTACTATCAAAGTTTATCACTGAATAATGTTTATATTGGTATATTATGCATGATTCCAAACTTTTGTAGCTTCCTACTTGCTCCTATTGTTAGTTTTATTGGTGACATACTTCACATTCATAACGAGTTAATGATGATCAGTTTAATCTCCTCTACTCTCTGCACCGTAGCACTGCTCTTTATAAATGATTTTAATTTACTATTAACGGTTGTCCTGATAGGTTCAGTGATGGGAGCTCCGCTAATCCCTCTGATAGATGCTCTGGTCTTCTCTACTCTTCCAGATAAAGCCCGTTATGGTGAGATGAGATTATGGGGAGCGGTAAGCTATGGAGTCTTTTCATTAATTGGTGGAATATTGACGGCTGTAAATGATGAAGGAAATGTCAAGACGAGTGTAGATCCTAGTAATTTTCGATTGGTTTTTTATTTACACGCTTTTTGCTCTCTTTTATCTGGTTTCATTTTATTACATATATTCAATAAATTACAAATACGAAAGATTCAACAATTTATTTTTCAAGATTCTTTCCCAGCAACTCGTGAAAATAAAGAAGAGTTCGAAGAGTTAAATGTCACGAATGAAAAAACCATAATCTCTTCGACAGAGTTTCAGGAAAGTCAAGAAAAAAGATCTATTCCCCTTGCATTAATACAGCTCTTTTATGATCACCCAGAGGCGGGAATATTTAGTATTGTAATGATTTTATCTGGCTTTGGATCGGGTGTCATTGAATCTTTCTTATTTCTCCGATTAAAGCAGCTTGGAGGATCCAGCTATGTGATGGGAATATCTAGATTCGTCAAAAGTATAGCAGAAATCCCTCTTTTTCAAGTAAGTGGATATCTTCAAGGAAAGTTTGGAGTATGGACGATGCTTGCAGTGACTCAAATCGCTTTTGTCATCCAATTTACCTGTTATTCCTTTCTTACTATTCCGTGGTTTGTACTGCCTTGTGAAGTTCTCCATGGTTTTACCTTTGCTGCAATGTGGAGTATTTCTTGTTCATATGCTAATATGATTTCGCCGCCAGAATACCATTCTTCAATGCAAGCTTTATTTCAGGGTTTACACTGGGGATTTGGTAGTGGTATGGGGTCTTTAATAGGTGGTATTTCTTATGATAAATTTGGCGCGGTTCTGTTATTTAAAGTTAGTGGGGTATTATCGTTTTGTTCTTTCTTTCTCGTGATTTATATTAGTATTTTCAAGTCAAGACGATTGAAAGAATCTCTTCAACTTCAGGGTACTGATTATTCTGTGGTAACAGAGCCTGAAGCAAACACAAATGATAATGATGCCTAGGAGTTAAAAGTAGTAAATTCAAAGATAGTAGTTGAAAATTTGAAATATTTCTTTGCTTGTACATAAATTTTCATGTGATTTAGTCGCGGATTAACTTGTAAACTTTAAACTTTAAAGTATGAAAAGATTGGTCTATCTATAATATCGAGCGAGTGGGGTCTCCTCTATAGAAAGTTCCATTAAATCAATCAATAAAGAATGATTCAAAGTTTTTTCCTGATTTCTAACTCAGGGTAAGATCAATTCGATTGAATTGATGTGATTTTTGTTATATGAATGTTTGTTAATGTGTTTGTTGCTCCAGGGAGATTCTCATCGAGAAACATTGGAGAGAATTAACACCTCGAAGTATATGTGATTTCTTTTGGGATGAAGTAACAAAATGTTCTTCTAAAAATGTAAGAAAAAAGACTCTTCGTTCTTCTGCTATTTCCTCTGATTTTCTATCTTTTATTTTTTCAGGAAGTTCCTCCAATTATCACCACATCGAAGTATTATTTAATTAATGTTTATCGTAATGATATATTCCTATTAGCAACAACAACACGCGAAACATCACCATTACTTGTTATAGAATTTTTACATCGTGTCTATGATATCTTATTTGAATATTTTGATAGTGTAGAAGAAGCTACTATTCGTGATAACTTCTCGACAGTTTATCAATTATTAGAAGAAATGATGGATTATGGATATCCATTAACCACTGAACCAAATGCTCTGAAAGCAATGATTGCACCACCTACTGTCATGACACGACTAACCAATGCAGCAGGTATGGGTGGATCAACTGTATCTGACATTTTACCCAACGGAACCATCTCTAACATGCCATGGAGAAAGACAGGTGTTAAATACTTACAAAATGAAATTTATTTAGATATCATAGAGGAAGTCGATGCAATTATTGATAAACATGGTGTTATCATCTCAACCGAGGTGAATGGTATCATTCAAGGGAATTCTCGGTTAAGTGGTGTACCTGACTTAACACTAACCTTCATTGATCCTGAATTAATTGATGATTGTTCATTTCATCCATGTGTACGTTATAATCGTTTTGAACGTGATAAAGTTGTATCATTTGTACCACCTGATGGTAATTTTGAATTAATGAAGTATCGTGTTCATACGATAGGTCCTGCATTACCTCCATGCTCTTGTTCACCACAATTTTCATTCGAGAATAATCATGGTACTGTTACTATTACATTAGGTGCTAAATCACCAAGTTCATTAAAATTAGTGAATAAAGGAGGATCGATTGTGGTAAGTGAATCAATCTCACTGATGATTATGATATTATGAATAACATGTGTTGTTGTTAGTTGGAAGATGTTACAGTACTTATACCTTTCTCCAAATATATTAGAACAGCTAATTTAAATGTATCAACAGGTACTGTCATATTTGATGAAGCAACGAAGGTAAGAAGTATTCTACATGATAGTTTTTGTAGAACGCTCATCGTTCGTTTGTTTTATAGGTTGCTACATGGACTGTTGGTAAACTATCCTCTGATAAATATCCTCAACTGACAGGAAGTTTATTACTTCAGCAGTATAATAGCAATAACAATGCTTCTTTCGCAAGTACAGTCCAAGGAAACAGTAATAACAACTCTTCCCAATCTTCAACTTCGAAGGGATCGTCATCCTTCTATAATGAGAGTAATGTTGCACCAGTGATTGAAGTTCAATGGAAAGTTCCTATGGCCAGTGTTTCAGGATTAGCTGTATCATCTCTCCAGCTAACAAATGAAAGATATAAACCTTATAAAGGTGTTCGAGCTGTAGCAAAATCAGGGAAATTTCTAATTCGATCAATTTAAAATAATATAAATAGAGTCTATATCGTATGAATATGATATATGATGTATATTCTACTATGATATATATTCATCAGTGATTTGTTAGATTTATGTCACAAACTTAGATGGGAAACATCATCTAGAGTATGCTTTCATACATCTCAGTCACTAAACAAAATAAAGATAATATTATGACATCATAGGGGATTTGCTATTTTACTTTACAACAAGAAAGAATACTTTGTGAATGTATTCCACAAGAACTCAAAAGATTTAAACATCAAACAAGCAAACAAAGACATATAAAAATTTTAACTTCAACACCTAATAATAAGCATTATACCTAGTTTTATGACTTTCAAGAAGGTTATTATTATAGAAGAAACTTGCTGTGATTCATGACATTATTACTCAATGAAGAAATATCAATAATGACTCCATAGATAAGAATAATTCTGTTGTGATACTTTACTGGAATTGATACCTATCTACATCTGTTAGGAGAAGGATGGAACAATTGTAAGGTTTCCAAAAATTCAAAAGATTTAGTCAAACAAAGAAAACAAAGAAATAAGCGAAATTTTCAATACAAAAGAAAACACAATGTACATCGTTCCATGATTTCAAGAAGATTTAAAACAGAAATCTTTTGAAATCATAAACGAACCTTTGCCTGCTACAAAACACAGAAAGATGAGCCACTTTTGCAAATAATTTCTCACTATCAAAATTTAATTGTGGAAAGAAAGCAGTCAGAGCGAAGGGAGAAAAAACCTACAAGGTTTAAAAAATAACAGAGGAAACAAATTTCAGCATTGACAAATAGGTGAAAGAGGTTCACCGCAAATAAATAAAAGAAAATGTTAGCGAAAGAAGAGGGGAAAAAAACAAAAATTATACAGAGTGCACATCATAAATAACCTAATATAAAAGAGAAAGGATTAGATATAATACTTATTTTCTTTGACGAAAATCTTGCAAATAAGAATGAAAATCTTTACATGTAAAAGGCTTTTGAATAAATGCATTCATTCCTATTTCCAAAGCTTCTTCGATTTTTTCCGCGTCTGACATTGCTGAAATACCGATGATTAAACATCCATCTTCAATTCCATGCAACTTCTCATATTCTCGGATTCTCATCGTTGCCTCTAAACCATCCATCACAGGCATTTGAAAATCCATTAGAATCGCATCATATCTTCGCTCTAAACCGCTCTGCCATCTTTCATAGTTACGAATCACTTTATCAACAGCGATTTGACCATTCTCAGCAATATCTGTTTCAAACCTTTGTCGCTTCAACATGGATGAGGTCATTTTACTAATAGCTAAAGCATCCTCAACAATTAAAATGCGTTTTTGCGATTCTTCTTCTTTCAAAAGATTCGCCGTTCTCATAGAACCAACATCTCTTTGGAAAGGAAGGACATTACTAATATTTATCTCTTCCTTCTTGATTTCATCACTTCGTGAGTCATAATCTACAGCATAAGGTATCGTAAACCATACCACATTCCCCGCTACTCCATCCTCTCGCTCATGAACACCATATTGGCCTCCCAAGGCTTCTACCCTTTTCGCAAGGGAATATAGCCCTAGTCCAGTTCCCCCTGATAGCCTTTGCTGTTCAAATGGATTGAAAAACATTTCCATTTCTTGCATAGATAACTTCTTGCCTGTGTCTTTCACTTCGAATAAGACGAACTGACGGGTGTCCTCTTCATTCACTCCATTCAGGGAGCTTTTAGAAGGAATTCTTCCTTTGCAGTCGATGCTAGAGGTACTAGAATTGCAGGTTGTAAACGCACTAGATCCTACCTTCGGATACACCAGGGCATAGCCTCGACTTGCACGTCTGACTGTCTTCGTGGTCAACCATACATCCGAGGAAACTCTATGTGCACTCTTCTTCTCCTCCTCTGCCGAGTTAGGATTCACATTGTAAACCTCAATAGGTTTATCCCCCCTATCAATACGCTGGTCGTTCTGCTTGGGAACGTTGGTATTTGCTCTTGCTGAGGATGACAACTCCTTCTCTGTCATTACTTCATCTTCCGCTCTTCCAGCTATCTTTCCTAACGTTTCTAAAGTCACAATCGATAACGATAGTTCCACTGTATTCGAAGTAGAATATTTTATCGCATTCGATAAAATACAAAGAAGATTCTCCTCTAACCAAGTTCTGTCAGTCTTTATAAATGTGTAAAGAGTTAATGAAGAATTCACTTGAATAGTAACACGTTGTTGAATATTCCTCACACACTTTAATGGTTTCGACATTACTGCTGAAAGATTAATACTTTCCACTAAAGGAATAAGAGTGATGCCAGCTGAAGCTTTGGTAAAATCAAGTGAACGATTAATCATCATTAACATGAAAGCATGAATATCTCGAACAGAGTTCATTGAACCTAACATCTTTGAATAAAGATTATTAATTCGCAATTTAAATCGTGTTCCTGAGCTTTCATTGGTCTGCTCCAATTGCACAAGAAGCTTCTCGTATTCTGTAGTCAGCTCATTTACAGTGGTGATAAAACTTTGTAAATCACTTTCGACCATTTCCGTTGCTGTCGCGAAGGAAGTAAGAGGCTACACAAATCGATAAATGAATGATTATGAGAAGAAGCCAACAAAGGTTCCTACCGTTTTCAAATCATGAGCTACATTCCCTATCATCTCTCTCATTTCAATGATTCTCTTCTCTAAAGCATTTCTTGTGTGCTCTGCGAACTTCTTCTGTAGTTCAAGATTCGCCCTTTCCTTTACTTCCTCTTTCCTCTTCCCCTCCACTACATCATCGAAGACTGTCCAACTGAAAATGGCCCGGTCAACTCTCACTAAAACGATCATGACCGTGTAAGCGACAAAGATCATCAAGGTATCAAAGGTAAAAGACAGAATCATCATCAGCAATAACGTCAAAATAATTATTGAGAGCTGAATAGCCAGAACAATATCATTTGTTTCTCGAAAGACTTCAGCTGCCTTGAAAGGAACAATAACTAAGAGGATCAGTGAAGTTGGAAATTCAAACTCTCCCTCTTCCTGGACCTTCTCAGGTCCAAAGCTCCCAAACTCCACGATAAAGTGAAAACTAAAACAAAGAGTCACAAGAATCGTAAAGGTTGACTTGAATCTGTGTCTCCAGCGAAGTATGACTTCATCGGTGGTGTCGAACAAACCCCACACGACCCAACAACAGACCAAAGAGAGCACGATAAACAATAGCTCAAGAACGTAAACGACATTATTCAGCTGAGCGTGATGGATAAAGTAGTAGGGACAGTAACAAAAAGTGAAGAAGCAATTGAACACCAAAGGTAAAAGAGATGATCTGCCAGTTCGACGAAAGTCTTTGAATCTCTCTAGCTTTGGTTGCCAATCCTCTTCGTTCTGGTTCTTCTCAAGATCCATGATGAAATTATCAGAAATAAAAGGGTCGATCAAAGGTTTTTACTTCTCGTTAGTCATCCGAGTCACCACATTCAAGAACAAAGTTGAAGGTAGAACCGTTGCTAATTGGAGAGAAAGACCCCAAAAAGCGCTTTTGCTCATTTCGTTACTTTCGATTTCCACCGAATTAATATTAACTAGAGGCTTGCGCAAGGAAGTGCAGCCGGACTTTTTATTTTATTGTACGTTGCGTTTAGGAAAAGCACTTTAAATTGCATAAAAGTAAAATACATTCCGAATGTTTTCTGTATATTCAAGTTTCTTTTGTGTAGTCTACCATGTAAACTCGAAGTCCCAGAGTCCAGTATCGTTCTTCAGCTGACTTTCCTAATTGGCGATCTTATGGGCTATAAGATCGCGGGCACCTTTCAATGTTCCGACCGGGGCTTTCAGAGGTAAGGCTAAATAGAATCGGAAGACCAGTATCCTCCCATTTCTAATGAAACATAAAAGACAACAATCCTAATTTATCTTTTGTAGTGTTATCTTTGCACCTCTTCAGCTCTCGAAAAATCTGAAGAACCCAATAATTTCATTGTTTTGTTTTATTTTTATATTTTGATTATTAGTTAATTTAACAGGGGGGGCTACGCCCCCCTGAGACCCCCCCCCCCCACTTAGGGGCTCCGCCCCTAAGAACCCCGTCTTGAGCATGTAACACCTTGCAACCTCTTCAATGTCACGCTTTCTCTTACGATATCGCAAAAGGATGCAATTTAATTTCTTTTGCTTTATTTTTTTCATTATTTTCTAAAGGAATTCCTTAAAAATCAATTTTTTAATTTTCGTATTTTCGTGTTATCGGTACTCTTATACCGCGGGCATCCACTGAGTGTTTGGGAGAAGTGTAAATGAAATATCATGTAGATTAGCTCGCTACATAATTCCTCTGTGACACTTATAATTGATTCCTATCTATATCTACTAGGAGAAGGATA
>VKHI01000536.1:0-20133 GCA_015145745.1 Poterioochromonas sp. DS
AGTGTTGGATGAGAGTAGTGAGGCAGCATTACAAGCGAGATATGGATTGGGTTTGGGGTTTGGTTTGGATCTGTCAGGGGAGATGTTGCAGGGTGAAGAGAGAGATGAGGAGTTAGGAGAGGTTAGAGATGGGATGTTGGAGGGATTAGGAGGAGGAATGGTTAGTTCTTTGAATGTCCAAGGTAAATAATTTGTAACAAGAGATTAGTGCCATCTTTATCTTGTTATTGATCAAAAGCATTCTTATCAAACTTTCCTTTTCATTATTAGGTCTCTTTTCTCTGTTTTGATGAATTTTTATTTCTTTTTGAGGTGATGGTTATTAGTTTTTCTGACTATTAGTTTTCTGATTATTCTGACTCTCCTCACGCAGTTATCTTATGGTTGTTCGAATAATACTTTTCTAGCTCTTTTCTTGCGAAACATTTCTTTCTACTGTTTAGCATTTCTTCCAATCGCTTCCAACTGAGATGAATATAAATTATATGTATTAATACTGTGTCTGTATGTGTGTTTGTGTATGTCTCTGATTCGAATCCTTCGATCGAGAATTGTTTCACTTTCATTTGATTTCTATTTGTATTGTATATATATAGATTTATAAACCTTAGATTATAGTTAATCACACACTCATGGGTTCAAACACCTTTAGGATTATATGTATTCGTTTTATTTCGTTGATTTCTTTTATTCTCTCTTCTTCTGCTTTTCTCTCCCATCTTTGAGATGATGCTTCTTCTATACTTGCCATGAACACAAAGCTGGGCGGATAAAAAGAACTGTGTTAATGAAGGAGAAGATAGTGAAGGATCTTTGAGAAATCAACATTATTCACATGAATTCTTATTTCCGCTCATAAATTACAAATATTCTTTTAAGCAACATGTATTTCCTTTTTTTTTCCTTTGAATAAAATTTCTTTTTCATGATCATAATATCCTTTCCCTACA
The DNA here is from genome assembly GCA_015145745.1 of Poterioochromonas sp. DS. NCBI lineage: Eukaryota > Synurophyceae > Ochromonadales > Ochromonadaceae > Poterioochromonas > Poterioochromonas sp. DS. Next base: position 951 of record VKHI01000536.1, read on the forward strand.
ATAATAAGACACAGTATAGTCGTTCTAATACTCCCAACAATTTAAAAACTTCTGCCTTTATGGTATTGTGTCCTTTCCTTCTTCGAGAATGTTTGTATCTTGTTTGTTTGTTAATTGTAAGAAAATTTCCAACCTTTTCATGCATGCAGCATTGAAGTAAGATAATCCAGAAGTTACTGTTTAATAGGAGAATAGCAAAAGAAGTTGCAAATGATCAGACAATGATGTATCTTGAAAAAAATTGAAGGTTTCTTACAATTAACAAACACAAAACAAATCCTAGTAAACTAAATTTTGTTGAAAGAAGAAGAAGAAGAAGAAGAAGGCAAGAAATACAATGCACATTATGAAGATAAAAGATGTTATTGTATTATTTGGAACGAAAGAAAGAACGAATGAACGAACCAAAGAATATTCTGATCATGAAATCCTATTCACAGTAAAAGAAGAAAGTAAAAGGAAAATACATGTGTTATAAAAGAATATGTGTAATTTATGAGAGTAAATAGGAACTATAGTATCATTTCACTGAAGCATTTTGCCTCTTTGATTCGAGTATACAACTAAACTACACTACAACACTTCAATCATTAATTATTTTTATCATCATCATTTGATCACATAAATGACAAGTATATAGAAGAAGGGATATAAACGAAAAAGGGAAGAAGAAAAAAAAGGAACGAAATAACAACGAACGAATATCAAGACAACGAAAGAAGCAATGAGTCAAGATATACTGGAATCCTTGAGAATTAAAGTGCGGGTGAGTAAGTAAAAGTCTACGTCGATGTTTAACTATATCTAAATGAATATTAAGTAGAAGGCTTACATATATATTTCTTTTTAAAAGGAGAAAATACATATCACAAACAATATCCGAATCAAAATGAATGACTCTTGATCGAAAGGTTCGAAATAGAATCATACTTTCAAACAAACATCACGCACATACACATAGATTAAATATTCATTTCAGTTGTTGAAAAGGCGAAAGAAATAAAAAAAGAAAAGAAGGAAGAAATATTTTAGAACAAGAAAAAGAATAACTCAATCAGGCAAGAGAACACCTTTGAGCAGACAGCAAGAATCATCAGAATACTAATAGTAAAAATAACTAATAACTTCAAAGAAAAGAAATAAATAAAGACCATCAAAAAAGAAACAAATAAATCAATAATTGAAGGGGAAGTGGAGAGGAATCCAACAAAAGTATAATATTTAATTGGTCACTGATGATTTTAATCAATCTAAATAGATAGGACATTAATCTCTTGGCTCAAATACTGAAAATTGAAGATTTAATCAATTAATCTTGCACATTCAACAAACCAACCACACCTCCTAATCCCTCCAACATCCCTTCTCTCACCTATCCTAACTCCTCATCTCTCTCCATACCACCTACCATATCCTCTGACAGATCCAAACCAAACCCCAACCCTAACCCCAAACCCAATCCATATCTCTCTTGTAATGCTGCCTCACTACTCTCATCCAACACTCCTCCTCCTGCCATCACTGCCAACCGCTCATACTCACGCAACTCTTCCTCATTCATACTGTTCATCGCTGGCACCACTGCATTCAGCTTGCTGCTCAAGTATGTCAACACCTTAGACGACATCTTCGCTGAGGACAACAATGAAGAATCTCCCTTCGCACTCACTTTCTCTGCTGCACGAAGAGAGTTGTTGTTGCTGTCTTTCAAAGAATCAGAGGGAACATAGGGCACCGTGGTGGATATCGGCTCATCTGACTTTAGGTTCATCGAGGGGACAGGCTCAACTGGATGCTGATTAGAGCAGAGTGGATGACGATTGTTGCTTGCTATAGAGAGAGTCAGCCGCAATAAACTTAAAAGAGACAAAGCATCTTACCATTCGAAACACTCTTTTCATTACCTCTCGATCCGCCGCTCACTATTCCTCCTCCTGTACCAGTTCCTGTTCCCGAAATCGGACCAACCTTATTGTTCTTCAATCGATTCAATCGAGCATTGCGATTTGCATTGATTAAATATGCTTTAAACATTAGCTTCTTCTCTTCCTCTGAGAACTTCTGATTCTTCACCAAATAAGTCCAAAAGAAGATCGTTGCGACAACTAAATACAAAGCCAAGACAATCAAGTAGACTGGCTGACTCGAGTAGTTTGCTGCATTGTAGAAAATGATGCCAATAATCGCAAGTAAATAGTTGATGATTCCGAAGATTGCAGCGAAATCTCCTAAAGGATTCACAAAGCTTCGTTGCATCGATGAGAACTTTCGGCGAAATACAATATAGGCAATGAAAGTGACAATAAAAGTAATAAAAGCAGCGAGTAAAGAGAGAGATCGGATGGAGTAGATTATCTCTGTATCGTAATAGGAATAAATACTCAATAACATCCCGACTAAACCCGACAACACGAAACACAAATAAGGTGTCTCCACCACCGGCAACGTCTTATCTAAGAACGTTGGCATTAGACCTGACTTCGTCAAAGCATGTATTTGCTTCCCTGAGCAATAATACAACCCAAAGATCGCTCCAAACTGACATGGAACATCTAGCCACTTCAACACTACAAAGTCGCGATGAAACAAGTCATCTAGACCAAATATCATCGGCAATGGTGCTGTTGCAACCGAAGCGCCGTGAGAACCCTGGCTTATCGCTGCTAACGTCACCAACATCGACATTACCAAGAAGATAAATAAGATTATCAACATCAACCGAGGAATCTGCTCCTTAGGATCTTTCAAAAATGAACTCAACAAAGGAAAGTACTGCATCCCGTTGAATTGACCTCCCGCCGAGACCCGAGAACGCATGAAAGAGTCCCATGTCATGGGCATCATCACTGGTGCAGAGTAATGAGTGAAGTTCACATCATCTGTACCAACACGGCCTAATGTACCAAACAGGTAAATCAGAAGCAAGACCAGAACAAATGCACCGATAATGTTGGTCAGTGTGAAGGTCAATCTTCCTCCACCTGCACTGAAGATGAAGCAAATAATGAACATAATAACAATCGTAATCCATTCACTCCCATGAATATCATCTCCTCCAGACATTGATGGAATTGCTAACAAGCGAGACACCTTCATCACTGTATACGCCGTGCAATACACAAACTCGCAGCATGCAACCATAAACCCTAAATACGGCCCTAATGCTGCCCGAACAAACCCATATGCTCCTCCTGAGAAAGGGAGAGCTGAAGTCATTTCTCCCATACACAACGACAGGGCCAGGTAACCAGACGCTGCAAACATCAGATTGAAAGCGAAGGAAGGGTAGCCATAGACAAGGCCACTGTTCCACCCAGAAGAGCGATTTCCAAGAATCATTGCAAAGGCTATGACAAACAAAACAGTTAAAACAATAGTGCAAGGCGAGACGATGGAAATTACCAAACAAGATGAATTCAATTTCAGAAAGCTTTGTCTTCTTCAAATAACGAAGAAGCTTCATCATTCTTGAGGGTGGTAATTGTGAAGTTTCCTCTTTCATATACCCTATTATCTCTTTTTCAATGAGTAAAGGGTAGTAACGTCTCTTTTCCCTTTCTCCCAGGCAGGCGCACAGTCACTACCTTTGCAAAACAGAGTAATCCATGTCAGATCTTCACGAGCTCGGTGCAACATCATCTTGTGAAGTCAAAGAAGGGGCGTGAATAGAAGTGGTGCAACAACAATCATTCAGAAACGGTTGAAGAAACGATCGTACAATGAAGTCTCACATCATGCAAACACATCATTCCGCCAGTTGGTCTGTTTGACTGACAAGTCACTTTGAACTCGTTTATATATGGAGCGCTGAGACGAACAATGAACGCAATTGGAACAGAGAAAAAGATGACAAGCAAGAAAGAAGAAACTTCTCAATCACCACCCTCAAGAATGATGAAGCTTCTCACCTATTTGAAGAAGACGAAGCTTGCTGAAATAGAATTCATCTTGTTTGGTAACTTCTTTCCTCTTTCTTGCGCATATTTGTGTAACCGTCTTGTCATTGATAGCCTTTACGATGATTCTTGGAAATCGTTCTTCTGGGTGGAACGGCGGCCTTGTCTATGGCTACCCTTCCTTCGCTTTCAATCTGATGTTTTCTGCAGCTGGTTACCTGGCCCTGTCTTTGTGTATGGGAGAAATGACCTCAGCTCTTCCTTTCTCAGGAGGAGCATATGGGTTTGTTCGAGCAGCATTAGGGCCGTATTTAGGGTTTATGGTGGCATGTTGCGAGTTTGTGTATTGCACAGCGTACATAGTAATGAAGGTGTCTCGCTTGTTAGCAATTCCATCAATGTATGGAGGAGATGATGTTCATGGGAGTGAATGGATTACGATTGTTATTATGTTCATTGTTTGCTTCGTCTTCAGTGCAGGTGGAGGAAGATTGACCTTCACACTGACCAACCTTATTGGCGCATTTATCCTGATCTTGCTTCTGATTTACCTGTTTGGTACATTAGGTCGTGTTGGTACGGATAAAGTGAACTTCACTCGTTACTCTGCACCAGTGATGATGCCAATGACATGGGACTCTTTCATGCGTTCTCGGGTCTCAGCAGGAGGTCAATTCAATGGAATGCAGTACTTTCCTCTGTTGAGTTCATTTTTGAAAGATCCTAAGGAACAGATTCCTCGGTTGATGTTGATAATCTTATTTATCTTCGTGGTAATGTCGATGTTGGTGACGTTAGCGGTGGTGAGTCAGGATTCGCACAATACTACATCTGCAACAGCACCATTGCCGATGATATTTGGTCTAGATGACGTGTTTCATCGCGACTTTGTAGTTTTGAAGTGGTTAGATGTTCCATGTCAGTTTGGTGCGATCTTTGGGTTATATTATTGCTCAGGGAAGCAGATTCATGCTTTGACGAAGTCAGGTCTAATGCCAACGTTCTTAGATAAGACGTTGCCGGTGGTGGAGACACCTTACTTATGTTTCTTGTTGTCGGGATTGGTAGGGATGTCATTGAGTGTTTATGCATTTTATCACGATAGTTCTCTTGAGGCCCTTCGATCTCTCTCTTTACTGGCAACCTTCATTACCTTTATTATCACTTTCATCGCCTATATTGTATTTCGCCGAAAGTTCTCGTCGATGCAACGAAGCTTTGTGAATCCTTTAGGAGATTTCGCTGCAATCTTCGGAATCGTCAACTTTGTGCTGGCTGGTATTGGTCTTATCTTCTACCCACAAAGTCGTGAACCGACCTATTTGATTGTCTTGGCTTTGTATTTAGTCGGTGCAACGATCTTTTTTTGGACTTATTTAGTGAAGAATCAGAAGTTCTCAGAGGAAGAGAAGAAGCTAATGTTCAAAGCATATTTAATCAATGCAAATCGTAATGCTCGATTGAATCGATTGAAGAACAATAAGGTTGGTCCGATGTCGGGAACAGGTGCAGGTACAGGTTCAGGGGGAGGAATAGTGAGCGGCGGATCGAGAGGTCATGAACAGACAGTTGGTAAGTGGGGTTTGTGTTCTTTATTGTCTTCTGCTAACAGCTTTTTGTCTATAGTAAGCAAGACTCGTCACTTTGATTCCGTAAATCGTCCTACAGAGACTTATCCTTCCTCCACGAATCTTCAGGTTGATGCAGATGTTGCCGCCTCCACTCCATCTGTGCCATTATCTTCCGCGAAAGAAGACAACCAAAACAACTCTCTTCGTGCAGCAGAGAAAGTGAGTGCGAAGGGAGATTCTTCATTGTTATCCTCAGCGAAGATGTCGTCTAAGGTGTTGACCTACTTGAGCAGTAAGCTGAATGCAGTGGTGCCAGCGATGAACAGTATGAATGAGGAAGAGTTGCGTGAGTATGAGCGATTGGCAGTGATGGCAGGAGGAGGAGTGTTGGATGAGAGTAGTGAGGCAGCATTACAAGCGAGATATGGATTGGGTTTGGGGTTTGGGTTGGATCTGTCAGAGGATATGGTAGGTGGTATGGATAGAGATGAGGAGTTAGGAGAGGTAAGGGAGGTAGAAGGAGGTGGAGGGGTTGGTTTGGTGAATGTGCAAGGTTGATGCGAAAGATCAACAAAGAAAATATTTGTGAAATATTATTTCCCTCTATTATTTGATTCAATTTAGTTTGCGTTCGTTTTTCATATTGTATTGTATTATTATTTGTCTTTGCTGTCTTTTACTTTCGTAATTTTTTCTTTCTTTCAAAAATATTCATTCACCCTAAATATATATGTCGGATGCTTTGTCATGATGAAACCATTGAAATCAAGCAATAGGCATTAATTTGCTTTGATTTACTATGCTTTTATATCACGTCTCTAGTTCGTTTCTATTTCACTCTTTGCTTTCACCACATGCATACCTTATTTCTTTTCTATGGGAGGTGTGTTAGAGGTGTTGATGATTGAATACACCCGGATCTTCTGGAATGAACCTACCTGTATTATGGAGTTAATTCAGTATTTATGTGTCTTTCCCTGTCTTGTAGCTCTTCCAAGCATTAGAGACTACGTAATTTATATTCTTATTGTAAGTTCTAGGAAACCTCACAATCTGTTTAAGATTGCTGTATCTAGGTTTCCCCTTACGTCTTTGTTGTTGTTTTTTGTTTTTTTGTGCATGAAGCTGCGTCTTCATACTACTCCTCACGTCGTTCACTCTGTTGTTTATAAGTTTCCTTCCTTCCGCTTAATATTGTACTTCTTTGGTCCCTTTTTTTTTTTCTTCTCTAATTCATTCGCTCGATATTCTATTTGTCATGTAAATCGTAACTAGTGAAGGCTCAATTGGCGGAAAACAGGCGGTGAGGCGTAATTCAACCCAAATTTGATCTCAAACTGTGGCATAATAAGTTGGAAACTACTCACTTTTGAACTCATCAAGTGATGATAGGCAGTACGAAAGAAGAATCTTCTTTACCTCCAGTCTCAAGAATGGCAAAGGTTCTTCAATATTTGAAGAAGACGAAGCTTGCTGAAATTGAATTTGTCTTATTTGGTAATCCATTCACTCTTTTTATTAAAAGTAATTTCTAACTTTATCTGATGTTAGCCTTTGCCATGATTCTTGGAAATCGATCGTCTCGATGGAATGGTGGCCTTGTCTATGGTTACCCTTCCTTCGCTTTCAATCTGATGTTTTCTGCAGCTGGTTACCTCGCCCTGTCGTTGTGTATGGGAGAGATGACTTCAGCTCTCCCTTTCTCAGGAGGAGCATATGGGTTTGTTCGAGCAGCATTAGGGCCGTATTTAGGGTTTATGGTTGCATGTTGCGAGTTTGTATATTGCACGTCATATACAGTGATGAAGGTGTGGCGCTTATTGGATATTCCTTCTTTGTACGAAACCGACGAAATTGATGAGAAGTACGATTGGATTACCATTGTAATTATGTTCATTGTTTGCTTCATCCTCAGTGCAGGTGGAGGAAGATTGACCTTTACACTAACCAACGTTACCGGTGCATTTATCCTGATTTTGCTTCTGATTTACCTGTTTGGTACATTAGGTCGCGTTGGCACAGATGATGTGAATTTCACTCATTACTCTGCACCAGTGATGATGCCCATGACGTGGGACTCTTTCATGCGTTCTCGGGTCTCAGCGGGAGGCCAATTCAACGGGATGCAGTACTTTCCTCTGTTGAGTTCATTTTTGAAAGATCCTAAGGAGCAGATTCCTCGGTTGATGTTGATAATCTTATTTATCTTCGTGGTAATGTCGATGTTGGTGACGTTAGCAGCGGTGAGTCAGGATTCTCATGGCAGTTCAGTGGCTTTAGCACCGTTGCCGATGATATTTGGTCTGGATGACGTGTTTCATCGCGACTTTGTAGTTTTGAAGTGGTTAGATGTTCCATGTCAGTTTGGTGCGATCTTTGGGTTATATTATTGCTCAGGGAAGCAGATTCATGCTTTGACGAAGTCAGGTCTAATGCCAACGTTCTTAGACAAGACGGTGCCGGTGGTGGAGACACCTTATTTGTGTTTCGTGTTGTCGGGATTGGTAGGGATGTCATTGAGTGTTTATGCATTTTATCACGATAATTCTCTTGAGGCCCTTCGATCTCTCTCTTTAATTGCAACCTTCATTACCTTTATTGTCACTTTCATCGCCTATATTGTATTTCGCCGAAAGTTCTCATCCATGCAACGAAGCTTTGTGAATCCTTTAGGAGATTTCGCTGCAGTCTTCGGGATAGTCAACTTTATGCTGGCCAGTGTTGGTCTTATCTTCTACGCTGATGAAGATCAACCAGCTTATTTGGTTACCTTGGCTTTGTATTTAGTCGTTGCAACGATCTTTTTTTGGACTTATTTAGTGAAGAATCAGAAGTTCTCAGAGGAAGAGAAGAAGCTAATGTTTAAAGCATATTTAATCAATGCAAATCGCAATGCTCGATTGAATCGATTGAAGAACAATAAGGTTGGTCCAATGCCAGGGTCAGGTACGGGTACAGGTACAGAAGGAGGTAGAGGTCATACAGTGGGTAAGTGAGGTTTGTGTGTTTTTTCTATTGTTGTAATCCCAATTTTCTCTATAGTCAGCAAGACTCGTCACGTCGACTCGTTAAATCGTCCCAAGGAGACGTTGCCTTGCTCCACGAACCTTCAGGTTGATGCAGATGTTGCCGCCTCCACTCCATCTGTGCCATTAGCTTCCGCGAAAGAAGATAACCACAACAACTCTCTTCGTGCAGCAAAGAAAGTGAGCACTAAGGGAGATGCTTCATTGTTATTCTCAGCGAAGATGTCGTCTAAAGTGTTGACATACTTGAGCAGCAAGCTGAATGCAGTGGTGCCAGCGATGAACAGTATGAATGAGGAAGAGTTGCGTGAGTATGAGCGATTGGCAGTGATGGCAGGAGGAGGAGTGTTGGATGAGAGTAGTGAGGCAGCATTACAAGAGAGATATGGATTGGGTTTGGGGTTTGGTTTGGATCTGTCAGGGGAGATGTTGCAAGGTGAAGAGAGAGATGAGGAGGTTGAAGAGGTAAGGGAGGTAGAAGGAGGTGGAGGGGTGAGAAGAATCGCAAAGAAATGATTAAGCTATGAAAGTTGTCCTAGTTGACATTTATTTTCAGCGGCCTCTATTATTCCCGTCTGTCTTTCTTTCTTAATTTCACCCATTGCTTCCATTCCATTCTATCTCGTGTATTTGTCTTCATTTTTCGTGATTATCCTTTTCTACTACAAATCAACCCTTCTTACTTCATTATAATGCTTCAAATTGTGTTGTTTCGGGAATTGCTATAGGAACTTTCCTTTATTTATCTTTCATTCATTCATATTTCTTGTTTTGTTTTATTGCTGTCTTTGTATCTCGTGGAGAATTGATTGTTTTTACTTTCTTGCTGTTTGTACTTATGATGCGCTCTTGTGCAGAGATATTCATTGTGTCTCAGAAATCCGGATATTTATCATTGTCTCTTCTATCTCTATCTCGCTGTCTAGTGACCTCTATGTAGAGTCCCCTAGATTGTATTAGGTTAGTAGAATAGTTTGTCTCGTGTGGAGGTTATTCATTAGAGAGCTTTGGATGCTTTGTATCGTATTGATATTCCAGAAATCACTCATTATCCTTTTACGTTTGTATTCCATCCTTTTACTCACACCTCTATACTAAAATACTATTTAGTTTCACTTTGTAATGCATTTTGAACTTTCCTTTCCTTTCCTTTTATCATTCATATGATATCATCACATTTCTATTCTGTGTTTGAAAATATATAAAAGAGTAGTAGTAGTACTAGTTTTATCACAAGAAGAAATAAAAGAAAACCATATAAGTATCAATTGTGTGATTCTACTAGTCTGCAGTACATATAATAAAAACAGATTTCATTTATTGTTTATCTTTTCATTCATTAGTCATTGCATTGTAAAATTAAGAAAAGTACATGGTTACTGTATGCACGCGATAGGCATCGATGGGCATCACTCTTAACAGGGCGGAAGTAGGTTTGAACCCTCACTCACTTGAGATAATTCAACTTCCGCGGATTATTGAAGTGCAGAGGGGGTATAGGGCTCAGATGAGAATGATAAATGAAGGAGAAAAGTTATTGGATTGAATTTAACATCAAAAATATCAACACAGAAGACAATGACGAAGATAACAACAATTTGTATACAACAATTATTTCAACATTTTATTACTATCCTTGTTAGAGTACCAGAGATTCATAATCAACCTTATCTTTGCTTTTCTTCTTTCCTCCTTTACTACCATGACTAGAGAAAGTTGAAAAGAACGAGAATGTCGACGATGATGGTTTCCTTCTCTTCGAATAATCATCATCATCGTCACCACCGTCAAGATCATAATCTATATTCTCATCATCATTACTCGTTAAACCTTTAGAATACTTTGATGAATCTGAGACTTTTTCGTTGAGAAGATCATCAAAGCGAAAGTCAAACACATCTTCTACCTCCTCCTTCTTCATTTTTTGAGATGAAGAGGGTATTGTCGAAGAACTCGTGAGAGAAGAAGATGAAATAGGAGTTCGATTGTGATGATTCTGTGACAGTTGCTGGACATGCATTGGATTCCTTTCAATGTCTCTTTCAGGCTCAAAGGATGAAAAATCAGCAAAGTTGTCAAATTGTTCTTCTTCTCGTTGTTTGCGTGCCCTATGAGATTTGCTTCCTCGTACCTCTGATCCATGTAACGGCGATTGAGTAACAGTTGGTGCTGAAGAAGAACGAGAATGACGATTCGGAGAAGATCGGGAAGTCACTGAAGCCGTGGTCATCATGACATCACCATCGATGTCTCTAAGTTGAACACTTGATGGTTGACGAGCCTTAGCGACTACCTTTACACATCCACCAACAATCATCACTCCTAAGGCAAATACTATAATCGTTCCGATGATAATGTAGATAATACGATCAGGTGAGAGGTTACTATCTTCAGCTGGCGGTGAAGTCGTGGTTGTACTGGACTGAATGGATGTCAGATGAACATTCGAAATATCGCGAAACTCTTGCTCATGCAATATCCTACCAGAATAGAGATTACATGTTAGGGAAAGAGAAAGACAGGCACACGAGGAATGAAAGACTTACTGAAGAATGGGATCAGAATTTTCTTGCAAAGATAATGTCTTTGAGTATAACTTTCGTTGTATTGATTGAGAGGGTGACCATGTCTCTAACGAGAAACTTGCCGTGTAATTCGTTGCAGTTAAACTAATATCTGGATGATTAGGAGGTATATTAGAGAGATTTGGTGTAACTTTTCTCAAAGGAAGGTGAAAATTCTTCGAGTAGGGTAAAGATCTTTTGTGAAGTAATGGTGTTTGTTGATAGTTTTGTAAACTATCCACAACAACTGTGATGGATTCACTCTCAGAAATTGTTAAACTATCAGAATATTCAAATAAAAATGCGTAATTCAGAGAATCTATAATTGATTGAAGATCATCATCAGAGAAAGTGTCAGCAACAAATGACGTTAGTGTTATTTCTGATGTGAGGGTGTACCACCAGTCCTTGCCTGCCTCTCCCTTTGGAGTAGGTGCCAAAGAAGGAAGAAGGGTTGGGAGTAATGATGGAACTGCGGTGGGTTGGTTGGAAGGTTGACTGGAAGGGTGATCTGTGTGTTTCGTGGGGTATGACGTGGGTGTATTTGACGGGGAAATGGAAGGAACAGACGAAGGTGGGCTTGAGGGGATTGCCGGTGCTGTGGTTGGAAAAGTGCTTGGAGTACTGGTGGGTTCTGCAGAGCTGAAAGTATAAGTGGGGAGATTCGTTGGAAAGTCAGTTTTAAGTGAGGGTTGATTCGTTGGACCAGCAGTGAACTGAGCTGATGGTTGATGAGTAATGCTTGGTACAGAGGTCGATGGGTAACTTGTGGGCATTGGATATGATGGAGCGCTACTAGGAAGGAGGGAAGGGAGAGAACTCGGCTTCGTATACTCTGGTTCCGCTAAATTGCTTATGCGCAGTTTATCGAACGAAGAACTTGCATAATTCAACACCGTTCCATCAACATCTTGAAAGCAAAATACAATCACAACTAAAATCGAGAGAATGAAGTTGATCGAGACCATCTTTCATGATCAAATTCTGAAGAGACTATGGTCAAATCTAGAAATGATCTTACTTACTCCTCAAGCCGTTGTTTTAGAGTCGTACAAAGAGTTTGTACGATTGTCCATACGAAAAAAACGATGGGATGGTCAAATCTCAAATCTGTAATTCCATTTCCTCAATAGAATTAATTGTTTACCTGAGAAATGCATTAGGAAATGAGATTTAATGTTGTAACCTTCGTTCAAAATTATGCTAATATTCTATTGAATATTGCTCCAGCTATCCTATGGTGTTTCCTATTTGTTATGATTATGGATCGAGAAAAATTCTTCCAAGCTTGGTTCATGCCGTTCTTAGGAGTCTTTGCAGCTTTCCTTGCTAACTCGGTTCCACTTGGTTGCGGAATCGTGTACATCCCTGCCCTGTCGCTATTGGGAGCGAATATCACTCTTGGCGCTGCTTTCACCCTTTCTGTCATGCCTATTGGCAATGGATTCTTCGGCTTCATTCGATGGATTCTAAAAGACCCGACAGTGATCTTATGGGAATCGTTTCAATACACAGTATTACCTAGTTGGGTGGGGTCATTGATCGCGATGTTTTTACTTCCTAAAGTAGATCACTATTGGATAAAGATGGGATTTGGATGGTTTTGTTTTTTGATTGGTTTGTTGGTCTTGGCGGGAGTGTATAGCAACGGTATAAGGAATGTCTTTTTCCCTAGCCCCGTAGGACCGAAAAATCCAAATGTGAACGATATTCAAGCGCTAAGTCGTTTGGAGAACGGAGAAAGATCTCGTGCACTCAATCCCGCACCCGACTTAGAAGAAGGAAAGTTCACTAATGCCAGCGACTCCTCTGCTAATGGTCCTTTATCACACGAGTCTCAGAAGAAGCTCCTCTCTTCTGACTCCTTCGCCGAAGCTTTGCAGAAGTGGGCTCATGTTATCGTCATTTCCTTCCTCGGAGGAATCATACTCGTTCCTAACATCGCCATCGGTCCGGCCCTGATCACATACATCCTGTTAGCGATGATGGGATACCGTGATCAGCAGGCGTTGGTGACGGGTATAGTGACGGGAGGCTGGGTGTGTGTGTTACCGTTCCTGATCCATATCTTCATATTGAAGGATGTTCCATGGGAGTTATGGATCATGGTGCTACCGGGAGTGTTTTATGGAGCTAAGGTGAGTTATTTTGATTAACCTCTTTAAGCTTTGTTTGATCCTTTTGTTTTAGCTCGCACCATATCTGATTGATATGATAGGATCACAGAATGTGATGATGATGTTTTCATGGTTTCTATTTGCATCAGCACTTCTTTACTGGTATTTGGAATAAGAAAACCAATAAAAAGAAAAATTTCATTCAATAGTCATTAGTATAGTACTATAGGTCGAATTTCTTTTCATCAATTCTATGAATCTACTCAAATAGTATTTCACGTTAAGAAAATATACGAACAAACAGCCCCCATTTAAGTTTAAAAAAACACATTAATAAGAAAATTTGAAATTTAATACGAGATTTAGATGTAATATTAATTACTCAGATATATTAGACTTAGTTTGAGAATGTATTAAATGAAATCAACATATAGATATGACCAATAACCGATGAGTCCAAAAGAGCTTGGTGCACTAATTAGTGCACGAATATCTGTGCACAGATACTTTTCCCCGAAATTTCTTTGATGACCAGACAACAAACAACCCTTTATTAGATACGATAAACAAGATGGGCTTTCATCTTGTTGCTTTTATTCAAAGTCAATCTGATTTCCTTTTAAATGTAGCTCCAACGCTGGTATGGTGTCTTCTCTTTGTTTTAATCATGGATAGAGAAAAACTCTTCGAAACTTGGTTCATGCCATTCTTAGGAGTTTTTGCGGCTTTCCTTGCTAACTCGGTTCCGCTAGGCGGTGGGATTGTTTATATACCTGCCCTGTCGCTATTGGGAGCGAATATCACTCTTGGCGCTGCTTTCACCCTTTCCGTCATGCCTATCGGCAATGGATTCTTCGGCTTCATTCGATGGATTCTAAAAGACCCGACAGTGATCTTATGGGAATCGTTTCAATACACAGTATTACCTAGTTGGGTGGGGTCATTGATCGCGATGTTTTTACTTCCTAAAGTAGATCACTATTGGATAAAGATGGGATTTGGTTGGTTTTGTTTTTTGATTGGTTTGTTGGTGTTGGCAGGTGTTTACAAGAATGGCATAAGGAATGTCTTTTTCTCTGCTTCTTCGGGATATAAGACTCCTCACGCCACAGAACATACATCGAAAAGTGGTGATGAGAGTGAGAAAGCTCTTCCAACGTTTGATGACCTCATACATGATGAAGAAGATGACGGACATTTCACTGATGACAGCGACTCCTCTGCTGCCGGCCTTCTATCACGTGAGTCCCACAAGAAATCTGCCCAGTCTGACTCCTTCGCCGAGGCTTTGCAGAAGTGGGCTCATGTTATCGTCATTTCTTTCCTCGGAGGAATCGTACTCGTTCCTAACATCGCCATCGGTCCGGCCCTGATCACATACATCCTGTTAGCGATGATGGGATACCGTGATCAGCAGGCGTTGGTGACGGGTATAGTGACGGGAGGCTGGGTGTGTGTGTTACCGTTCCTGATCCATATCTTCATATTGAAGGATGTTCCATGGGAGTTATGGATCATGGTGCTACCGGGAGTGTTTTATGGAGCTAAGGTAAGTAAATTCCATCTCAATCCAATATCTCTCGCCTAATTTCCTTTCTTTAGTATGCCCCTTACCTCATAGATAGAATTGGAGTACAGAATGTGATGGTTATGTTCTCTTTATTTTTATTTGCTTCAGCCCTCTTGTACTGGTTTCACTAAAATTACATGAGATGTAGATGCAGTGATAGTTTAGATAGATTTTTCAGTTGATAGTTCTTCAATGAGTTTTTTTGTAGTGTGGAACTTCCCTATAACGTACAATTAAGAAAATGGCTTTAATAGTAATTTCTCCCAATCCTTTGCCTGGGAGAAATAGCATTTGGCAGATCTTTTTTATCTCATTGAATAATTGCAACTTTTATTCAAATATTTCAATACATTTGAGACGATCTTGACAGATTGACTCCTGTGTAACGTGGGGTAAACTATTTGATTGACGGATTTAGCCGGAAAGACTCGAGAAAATTTGTTCTTTGAGTTCATTATTTTCACTTACTGTGGACTTCCTTCAATCTCTTTTCGTGCAAGAATATGGAGGGTTTTCAACCTGATTCAATGGCCTCTTGGTCACAAACAAGTCTTGAAATGAGACGAAGATTACAAAATTCACCATCTTATGTTGATTTTGTCGTGGTCATGGGTTTAGGAATAATCCTCTTCTATGTCCTCAAAGTACTACAAAACATCTCTAATAACTGGCGTGAAATGATGAAAAGACGTATTGATAAAGCATTAGAGAAACGTAAATTAGTCAAAGATCCTTTCCGTAATACCAATGGTTATTCATGGGACTATGTAATGGTCTTTAACGTCACACCAGCTGATCAAAGATTATCCAAATATCAAGAAGAAAAATCATTAAAATTTATATTAACGCGTTTAGCAGATGCTGGTTTACAGACAAAGCTCTTTTATTCTGTACAACATGATGAATTATATGTGAAAATAAGATGTCCATTAAAACGATTATTAAAAGAAGCCGATCGTATTAATTATCGTTTATTATTAGAACCTACTGTATTAGGTGGTATCTTACGTGAAGGTAATGCGAAAGGACCACCAGAAAAACATTGGAAACCTGTTGAAGTACCAGTAAATAACCTTGAAACAACCATTGACCCTTACGATTACATCTATTGCGACTATCGTTCTGACGATAAACGTGATATGTATAAAAAATACGGTAACGGTTCCGTCTTACGTGGTGTTGATCGTTTGAAACTTATCTCAGGCATTATTTCAGCACGTTTAAATGAAGGTGGTTGCCATCTTGATGTCTATCGTTTAATCAAGAATAAATGTATGATCGCCTATTTCCCTTTACATGATGCTGTTGAATTAAATTATCTTGAAGAGAAATGGTTACGTATCTGTCAACCACCATGGTTACAACATGTTGATATTGTTAAAGATTATTTTGGTGAGAAAATTGGTTTATATTTCTTATGGTTAGGACATTACACGACTTGGCTTATCTCAGCTGCGGTAGTGGGGTTCCTATCATGGATATGGGTTGCTGCTGATGAAAATGATCCATCTGCACCTGTGATACCTTACTTTGCTGCTTTCATTGCTGTCTGGTCAACATTATTCTTAGAATTTTGGAAACGTAAACAAAGTTATGCTGCAATGAAATGGGGTACAGTAGGCTTTGAGAACGATGAACAAGTGAGGTAAGTACAACCACATACCCCTCCTAATATTCATAATACTTATTCTAACGTCTAATTAGACCTGAATTCGAAGGAGTACCAGAGAAATCACCCATCGATGGTTCAGAGATTAATTATTTCCCACGAAGAGAGTTTTTATTTCGTATTTTCTTATCAACAAATGTCATTACAGTATTAATCTTTGTTGTATTAGGTGTGGTTGCAGGTATTTTCTTCTTAAGAATTGTATTATCAAAAACATCAGCATTAACAGTCGCTGGTGTCCAGACAGGTGGTATTATTACCGCATTAATTAATGCAGTACAAATTCAAGTATTAAATGCTATCTATAATACGATTGCTATACGATTAACCGAATATGAGAATCATCGTACGAACACCGAATATGAAGATGCATTAATAGCAAAAACCTTTATCTTCCAATTTGTTAATTCCTTTTCATCATTATTTTATATATCCTTTGTGAAACCTTATATCTCTGATTTAGATCCATGTAATGGTTCCTGTATGCAAGAATTACAAGCATCATTAGGTACTATCTTCTTAACACGTTTAGCAACAGGTAGTATATTAAAAGTTGCGATACCATATATTAATCAAAAATTAAAAGAGAAAAATGAATCAAAAGGTGTTGATAAAGATGATTTAACAGATTGTGAATTAGCATTTATGCAAGAAGAATATCATGTTATATTAGGTACTTTTGCTGATTATGCATCATTAGTAATACAATTTGGATATGCTACAATGTTTATATCAGCTTATCCATTAGCGACTTTCATGTCTTTTGTCAGTAATTATGTTCGTAAGTGTTTTCGTCTCTCTTCTCTTTACTTCTGATTGATGTAATTGTCTTCCTCTTAGAGATGCGTGTGGATGCATGGAAGCTTTGTCAGCAATGTCGTCGTCCTGAGCCTCGTTCAGTGGAGGACATTGGAACATGGCTGACAATCTTAGAGGTTGTCTCCTTCGCTGCTGTGGTGGTTAACTCAGGTCTCGTCGCTTTCACTGGTGATAATACTATCAACTATCCATGGTATTCACGTGTTTGGATCTTCTTTGGTATGAGTGCAGGCATACAAGGAGTGAAGCATCTCATCGCTATTAGTGTACCTGACACCCCATTAGAGGTAGAGATTCAGATTAAGAGAAATGAGTATTTCATTGATAAGATTGTTCATAACGTCCCCGACGATGATACAGACGAGCTATTAGCAGGGATTCATAAGGCTGATAATAAATATGTTATTCGTATTAATGATGACGATCCTCTATAAGCGCTATATTAATGAATGCTTCTATCTTCTTATTATCTTTTCTTTGATTCTTTCTTAGTTTTTGTTTGATTTTGATTTTGTTTTCTTGTTTTGATGTATGGTTGGGTGTGGTATGATATATGATATGGTATTGATGTATTATTGATTGTAATCATCAAAAAAGAAAAAAAAAAAAATTTCAAAAGATATGATTTGTAAGTAATGAAAAAGAATAATAAACACCATAAGGGAAGTAAGAACAAAGATACTTTCTCTGTAAATTATTATATTATATTAGAATTAATTGAATATCACAATAAGAAAACAAAAAAAAAAAAAAAATATTTTAAAACAACACCATTTAATATTACTCCTACTCCTTTCTACTGCTTCATTTAACCATAAGAAACAAATCAAAAATATTCAAAAACTACATTACAATAATAGTATTATGCATTATCAATAAGACCTTCTTTGTCTATACTTCTGATGATGAGGAATGATGATGATGATGATGATGATGATGATGATGATGATGAGGAGGAGGAGAAATGAAGAAAAGAAAAGGAAAAAGAAAAGAAATCAAACAAACAAATACAAAAAAACACGCGTCTCTTATTAGTAGAATCTCTTTGCTTTTTGATAAAGAATCATTCCACCAAGAACACGAAAACCTAAAAAAATTGCAAAAAGAATAATAATATAAATATAGAAATACTTTGGATCAATATTATTTTGACTAAGAACATTATGACAATTAGCTGATGCTTCAGGTGAATGTGAACAATCTGAACGACTTGTTTGAAATTCTGTCATTAATACTAAATTCATTGCATATTTCATACCACAAAGATATTGTGCCCATCGTAAGAAGACTGGGATTTGACTTGTACGAATGAAGAAACCAGCGAATAAAATCTGTGGAACATAGGCAAGTGGTGCAAGTTCTGTTACATCTTTCACATCAGGTACTAAACATCCTAATCCCATTGCAACAGAGTTGGATACCATACCTAATCCCCAGGAGACTAATACTAAGAATATAAAATTACCTTGTAATTCCATCATAAAATAAGCAATAATATATTGTAATAACATTTGACAGAAGGTTACAGGTATTTCAACGACAACTTTACTTAAAAAATAAGAATAAATATCATCTATAGAGAAGAAAGAAGAACAATACGCATACATATATGCATATGCATAGGGGTTAGAAGGAGGATTTGAAGGAGGGAAGGAGAATACTTACAGGTTCCTGTAACGTATTCGCGGAGAATCATAGGTCTTTCAAATGGGAAAGCAAGTAATACACTTTGTCCAGATCCAAACAACGCGAAAATAACCAACATAGACATTGCACCAACATGTGTATTAAAATCATCTGTATTACCATTATCACGAGAACCAGCTTTTAAGAAAATTAATCCATATAATATATTTAAAAAAGCGGTAATACCAATACGTGCAACTAATGATGGTATATCACGGAAAAAATTAATAATTTCACGATAAGAGATAGCACCAACTTGTTTAAT
>VKHI01000537.1:0-21207 GCA_015145745.1 Poterioochromonas sp. DS
GGGGTCGCGCTTGGCCTTGCTGTCGGCACTGCCGTCGGTGTCGCACTTGGTGTGTATGTCGGTTGTGCCGAAGGTGTTAAAGTCGGTGTCGTGCTTGGTGTGTATGTTGGTTGTGCCGAAGGTGTGAAAGTCGGGGTCGTGCTTGGTGTGTATGTCGGTTGTGCCGAAGGTGTGAAAGTCGGGGTCGTGCTTGGTGTGTATGTCGGTTGTGCCGAAGGTGTGAAAGTCGGGGTCGTGCTTGGTGTGTAAGTCGGTTGTGCCGAAGGTGTGACAGTCGGTGTTCTACTTGGATTGGCAGTTGGCATTGCTGTTGGTGCTGCAGTTGGGGCAAAGCTTGGCGAGACAGTCGACGCAGATGATGGTATCCTCGTCGGTGCCATAGAAGGCGCAAAAGTTGGAGTCACTGTTGGAATCCAAGTAGGTGTTGTTGTGGGACTCCTAGTCGTTGGTAAAACACTTGGGGTAAAAGTAGGTGTTCTTGTCGGACTTCTGCTGGTAGGAGTCAATGTCGGAGTTCTGGTTGGAGTTCTGGTCGGTGAGCGAGTTGGTACTGCTGTATAACCAGCACATCTTCCAACATAAGTATACTCATCTCTCTGACAACACATTATACTATCTCCTATTGATTAGAGACAGTTATTGTTAGATCACATCTTCAGATAAATAGCCATGTGCGACAGCATGAAGTACAACTTACCTGCAGAGGTCATTGATAAGGTTGGCCAATAAGCACTCACTGGATTCACCACACTAAATGATTGGCCGTAATCGTTCGACTGATAGATATAGCCCGGGTTGCATCCAACCGCCAGGGTTCTTCCTGTAGAATCACAGGCCAGCGAGTAACCATAAGATACACTGAAGCTACTCGACCAGCTCGACCCATAATTCGAGGATATCTTGACACTGCCAGAGCTGCCATAGGCCACAGTGGCCAGGTATTGACCTGTGGAGTCCGATGCAATGCAACGATGATCATCAGTACTCGACAATATCTGAGTCCAAGTTGCACCGTAGTCAGATGAGCGGTGAACTCCTTTATCAGAGCAAACATGGAAATATTGTCCTGAACTATCGCAGCTTGCTGAGTTCCAATTAGTACTAACAGTATCAGCGCTGCTGGACATCTGCCAGCTTCCACCATAGTTGAGTGAGAAGGCGATGCCACCTAACATACAGATCATGAAGAGGAAGGTTGTTCATTACAAGAGACAGAATACAGATCAGTCGTTTACCTGGTGCAAACAAGGCCACACAAAACTGACCGCTGTCGGTGCATCTGATCCACTTGATGGTTCCAGGAAAGCCAGAAGCTGCATTCAAGACAAAGTTCCAACTTACGCCATAGTCAGAAGAGGAATAAATGCCATAGTTTGTGGCTCCTGCAAACACATACTGTCCGCTTTTGCTGGTATGCATGCAAGCCCAATCCATCTGATCAGAGCCACTCACAGGTTGCACACCATACCAAGAGCCACCATAGTCCTCTGATCTATAGACACTTCCTGTGGCAGAGGCATACATGTATCTTCCTTCACCATCACAGGACGAACCTTTCCAAGTGGCGGCGACTTGGAAGGCAGAACTAAAGCCATAGGAATAGGAGGGAGCAGCAGTAGGAGAGTAAGTAGGAGAGAATGTTGGACTTCGTGTTGGGCTTTTCGTAGAGAAAGTGGCTAAATAGACATAGCCGCCATCTACTGCCACAAGCCCAGATGTTCCTACCGACCATCATTTTCAGTTCGACTAAAAACACATCAATATCTGAGACCTGCTTACCTGCTGGGTTCAGGTCTATCGCTGACCATGCACGAACAGTCGAGTTCATGACAGTCAACGCTGCAAAGCTATATGTGACGTAGATCGCCCCAGTGTTTGTAGAGAGAATCATCACACTTCCATCAGAGTTGGAGGCTACATTAGCATTCGCCCAACTCGTTGTTGTTGAGGAAAATGAAGATCCTCCATTAGTAGACAACATTATGTAGCCTGAACCACCACTATTGGTAGAGACTCCAATGTAACTACCGCTGCTGTCTGAGGTGCACCAGCAAGAGGTGGAGCTCGTCACACTCTTGATCAGAGAGAAGGATGCTCCATAGTTCGTGGAGCGGTACACGCCTGAAGGAGAACATGCCACCACATACTGCCCGCTGGAATCCATGGCCAAGCCCCGCCCAAACGAAGAAGTACTTGATACAACGGTCCAAGAAGAGCCTCCATTAGAAGAGATCACGACGCCGACTCCAGCTAGCGAATAGATGAATCAGAAAAAAGAATAGTAGGAATCAAGAAATAAACTTACATAACATAGCGGCCACATACTTTCCAGCAGAATCCACGACGATTTGATAGATAGTGTAGGTGTTGCTGTTCGAATAGGTCAGAGAGAACGATCCACCGACATTGCTGAAGAGTCCATTGCTATTTGCTCCAATTATCACCACCGTGCAAGTAGAATCACATGCCACAGCATAATAGGAATAAGGGTTGACGTTGATGCGACTCCACGTGGAACCTGAGTTGAGAGAGCGATACACGTTCTGTAGTGCTACGACATACATAATGGTGCCATCATTGCTCATCGCAACCGATTTCCAATTACCACTTGGAACTCCTGTTAATTGTTGGAAGTTCCATGTCTGACCGAAAACTGATCGCCACAAGAAAAAGATAAAAGCTAGCAGGAAGATGAGGAAGGAGGTGCGACCTCTCGACATCTTCAAATGTATCCAGATAGCGTTAAAGTAGACTTCTCCAGTAGATTATCGTGATGAAAGGTTGGCTTCTAATCGAAAAAAAAGTGTCTTGTCAAAAGGAAGTGGGTAGGAAGGAAAGAAAGAAAAGCTGTGATGGTAGTGAGTGAAAGTCTTTTCCTTCGCCACACACTCAGAGAGTAGTCGTAGTAGTAGTAGTCGTCGTAGTAGTTCTAGTAATAATAGTCTGAAGTATTAGTAGTCGAAGTAGTAGTAGTAGTATTACGAGTGGATTGTAGTATTATCTCTTATTTATTATTGTTGTTATTGTTATTGTTATTGTTATTGTTATTGTTATTATTGTTATTATTATGGTTATTGTTATTGTTTCTTGATTTTTTAAACGGACTTTTCTTCATTCAATACGCTACACTTCTTTGCCACGACCCGCCAAATAACAAGGTAGTGTTAGTGTTCGGCCGTTCGGCCTCTCTTCCCACCTGGTAATGTAATAATAAGAAAAACATCCAACTTTCAAATTAAGGCGTCGCAGAGAACGTTCAGTCAAGGCTGTCAGGATTAAACGTGGGATGATTTAATCATAATCTTTCAGTAGTTATTTCATTGTAGATCAAGGAACAAGTGCCTGAAAGCATCTCACTTGAATTCTCTCTTTTGAGTTATATTAACAAAACAAAAACAACAACAGCCAATTCATTCAATACTAGTAATACATCGGAAGATGACAGGTCTTCAAAATTCTTATCTCACATGAATACAATTCTTCTCTTTTAACACTTTTAATAAACGAAACTTCGATGCCCAACGAGAAAGAGAGGATTTTCCGTCTTCCGTCATCGCAATTAACTAATATAATACAATAATAAAACTTCAAAAGGAACGAGAAAAAAGTAAAGAATCAACAGAAAAGTTAATGGAAAGGAATTGGATTGGAGGAGGTATTATTCGCATTTTACTATTATCATCATCCTGATTGGAGAGCATCGATCGATTATTGTAAAGGAAGGACTTTCCATAATAAAAACTTGTGAAAGAGATCTCATGCTACACTCCTCAACGAATACAATCGAATCTTTCTCACAAATAATGTACCACTAACCATCTATTACAACAAAACAAAAAGAAACCCACAAAATCGTTATTCTTGTCAAGCTATGTAAGGCACTTTCTTTGATGAGGTATCGGGATTCAGAAGCTTTGGACGATTCGACAGAATGACATATAACACTGAGAACAGGAAGAAACTAATCACAACAAAAGCATAAACTACAGCAAACTCAGGGTCTTGTAAAAACCTCCGCATCAGTCCACGTCCGCTGTCAGTCCTCCCACTGCCAAAAGTCTGATCAAGGAAAGAAGGTTGGAGGGATGGTTGGAAGGTTGGAGCAGCAGTGTCATACCAAGCACAGAACGACTCATTCGTAGCTAACGTCAGATTACCCATTAATTGCACATACACTGAAGTAAGCAAGGCACTGGAAAGAGCCGAAGAGGTCATGGTGGTAGGAACAAGTAATGTCAGAGCAGTCCCTGCAGTCACAGGAGAGGAGGTGTTGAGAGGAGTAGTGCTGATATTCATATTGACAATCGTCCTCAACTGATGCTTGAGATCAGCTAGTGCATTGATGAGGAAGCAGTAGTTAGTGACGTTGACATCGATCTCGAACAAGACCACCATCGTCATCATGCTCAGCATCTTTCTCTGTCTTTCCGCTGTCGCCATCCCGCTGCTACCATTGAACTGCTCTCTCAGCGCTGTGCTGTTAGTGACGTAAGAGGCGTTGAGATAATGGATGTCGGTGACGAAGAACTTCAAGTTCTCTTGGATGCGCTGTCGGAGGAGATCCTTCAAGATGTCTTGGTCAGAACTTGACAACAGGTTGACGCCAGTATAGTATGGGGGAAAAAGGAAAGAAGAAGAGGAAAGATTCGTAAATCCATCAGATACATTGCTCAAACTTAGTTCAACTTTAATCTTTGTAGTAAACTCCACAGAGAAAGATGAATCGGCTATCATATCAAACCCCTTCTCCTCTGGCTTAGCCACCACTACGGACATAATAATGGTTGAACCGCTAACAATGTCTTGCGATTCAGAGTCAACTTTCATCTGAAGCCTTCTACGACGTTCTGCGAAGGAATTCTGCAAAGGTCCGAAGGAGCACGCGCATGTCGTGCTCTCTGAGTCATACTTCACTGTCCTACAAGTCACATTCTTGTTATAAGAGGTCGGGAAGAGCTCAAACGAAGAACCATTCGTTGTAAGAGGTGAGGTGAAGAGTGAGTTGGCCTCATTGAGGTGGAGGAAGCAGGAAGGAGCTGAGCGATAGACTGGACACGTCACATTGATTCTTCCTTGGAAGAGACCATCACATCTCACATGTATCGTTCGATTCGCCTCCTCACAAAACACATCTTCCTCCTTTATCTCGTGATACAAGCATTGCATCGAGTACACCTGCTTCTCTCCACTGACATAGCTCTGAGTCTCCATATTCTTTATCTGCACCAGCACTGTGCAATTCTCATTCTCACAGGCTGAGGACACATCTTCCACGATCATAGTCACTGGAAGACTTGTCTGATTGGAGATCACAGCTGCATCTGCAAGCAATCTCCTCTGATAGACGGCTATGCGAAACAAGCTACTTTCATCCGATGAAGATGAAAGACTGACATTCACACCATCTCCCTCCCTTGAAGTGCTCATACTCATTGCTTGTCCTCTACTCACTTCTCCAGCCATATAGGCAGTCTCTAGATAGCGATGCTCCTCTCGCAGTGGCAACACCTTCATCATGGGCAACATCTCCTTGAAGGCCAGCTTCGTTAGTAAGATCAACACCGCCTGGATCTTCTTATCCTCTTCATTGACAGCACTACTGCTGACGTTGCTTCTTGCAACACACAATGTATTCCACTGTAATGACTCATACATCACATCAATCACTTCATAGACATCGGTATTCTGCTTCTCCTGCAACAAGAGGAAGGATGACGACAAGGCATCATACTGACTCAGATAGAACTGCAACAAGGTCAGTGACATCTCTCTCGCTTGGTAGCTCATAACCACTGCGACTGAACCTAACGACTCATTACTATTACTTGGCAGAGTAATGATGTCATGCAAGAGATGAAGCCACGTCAAGATTGATCTTTCCTCCACGAAGGCGACAGAAGATACGTTGTATAGAGACTGCAGCAACATCTCCCTCTCATAACATCCTCCCGCACTACCATTAGCACAACTTCCACAATACTCTGTTATCGAACTAGCATTATTCCTCTCCCTCCTTCCTGCCACACTCGTGACTCCACTACTCACAGTCCACTGGAAGAGTCGAGCAGAGATATACTGCAACACAGGAGAATAAGGAAGCTGAGTGTAGAAAGCTTCTTGAGAGGTCAGAGGAACGCTGGCTGAGAGAAACGAAGTTGATGAGGAAGGAGAGACAAGGTCAAACGATTCAGGGGTAATTGCAGTATCCTTCCAACTCTCTCCAGACTTCAAGGTCATTCCCTTCAGTAAACCTGACGATGCATCAGCTGCATCGTATACCTGGACACCAATCGCTATCAAGGAGCTGTTTGCCTTGTCCTCGACACCTGGAAAGAGGGCGAAAAGATAGGAAAGCTGAGAGACTAACTGCAGAGGATAAAAGCAATCAGGGAAGCATGAATCATTCACACCGTACGAAAAGCCATAGTACAAAGGTAAATCCTCATCCAACCATCCACTTGCTGCAATGCTCACAATCTCGTCCATGGCCTGAATGGTGTCATTCACCTTAGTACTCACTGTAAGTGAGCCATTCCTTGGAGAAGAGTTGATTGAAATGAGGAAGGAAGAGGTGAGTGAAGAGGAAGCTGGAATGGAGAACAACAGCGTGAAGGAGAACTGTTGTTGTCTCTGCGAGAAAAGAGGAGAAACAGAAGCCGAGAGTGACTGTAGAGAGAGGTCAAAGTAGTAGAAAGAAAGCAATGACGATGATGTGTTCTGCATTCTTTGAACCAGTGGAGTCGAGGTAGATGATGAAGAATTCAAAAGCAGCTTCTCATCTGCGCTACTCCATACTCCCACTGCACTGTGATCCACCTGCTTCATTCTCACCTGCGCCATATATCTCGCTCTTCCTCGAATCCTAGGCTGCACTTCCGATAGCTGGATGTCAGGGGTGATTGCAGGATTTGTGATTCGCAATCGTGTTTCTGCTGAACTCATTCTCCCCTTCCCATCAGATATTCTCAACTGCACATAGAACACCCAATCCAACTGTGCCTCTAGAGCTCTGAAAGTGACATACGATAGCGAGGAAGAAGTCAAAGATGCGAGACTACAAGTGCTTCTCTGCACAGGATACTCATCAAAACAGGTCCATTGATACAAAATCCCACTGTTCACTCCAGAGTAGTAGCTGGGATCATAGTCTTCATCATAACTCGAGGATCCGTCCAGCGTGATCTCAGATCCATACGCATGAACTTGATTCGTGCCTCCTCCAATCTCCGCCCTCAAAGCTCCGCGCTTCAGCTGAATGAGTCGAGTCAAAGACCGAGTTGCGGTGTGGTTCACATTATTCACATAAGCCACCACTTTGTACCACTTCAGAGCATAGAGAGAATAAGCTCCCAACGATCCCAAACCACCATATCCTCTAAATCCTGGAACCCTTACTAACCTCTCTTTCTCCACGAATTGCCATGATTGTCTCAAAGATTCTCTATTCAGATCATCTTCTCCAATGACCATGAAGTGTTGCATCTCCCTCACTCTCACTGCAGAAGCTGAAGATGGACCAAGAAGCCAGCTACCTGCCTCATACTTTCCCTCTTTCCATGATCTACTCCTCACAATATGAGTTCCATAGCCACAGCGACCCAACACATCGCACATCTTCACCACGATAAACAGTCTTGAATCAGCTGGGACGACAGCATCTAGCATGACTGGAGCTCTATTCCACAACTGCTCTCTTTGCAGATCAGCAATGACGAATGGTAATCCATTCCTATAAGCTCTGACACTTATCTCCTTCCAAGCCAAAGCGACATTTCCTCGAGATCGAGTGAGATCTACAATCACTCTGCTCCCTTCTCTCACATACTCTGGTCCTTCCACTGTCACGACTGGAAATTCCTCCCTTCCATTCATACTTTCTGCTTCTATCCAAGTGAAAGACGTAGCTTGTCCTGTGTTTACCTGACTCATTGGAGTCGATGTTGCATTCAGTACAACCACAACAGAAGAATTATCGCTGTTCAGTTGTGGTGGACAAAGCACCGCCTCTTCGTTCTTCCTACAAAGCACACTGCTGCTATTCAAATACTCTTTCTTTGCTATCCGCAGCTGATAGATCAGCTTATTTTGATCTGGAAATAGACTACTTGGAACTGGTACCTTCACGTCTTGGTAGGTGGTTGATGTCATTGCATAGGATACATCCAGGGCCAGGATGCTGGGAGCAGTGGAGTAGATCTGAAGATGGATCAGTAAAGGACTGCTTGGAGGAAAAGGCATCGATGCTGTCAGATAATAGCGATTTGATGGCCCCGTGCTCGCTTCTTCCTCTGTGGTATTGCTCAATGAGAAAACTATTGGTCTGCAACACGAAGTCGACATTACTACCCTTGTACTCTCATCCCTGGTAAAAGGTGAACCCTCTCCCTTATATCCCCTGCTTGCACATTGTATCACATAACTTGACTCTGGTACTAATCCTCGAATGGTGATGGAAAGCTCTGTCAGATCCGTGAAGGATTCATTATGACCTCCAAATGTGAAAATCTCTTCATTCGAGAGAAAGTCCGTTGTCTTTGCTGCACAAGAGACTAGACCAAGTCCTTTCGACTGCACATAGACCACAAAGCTTGTGTGTGATGGAGTCACCTTCATAATCGAGAAGACAGGAGTTCGCACTATCTTCTGGGCTTGCAAAGACCAGGTCGATGATATGGGTCGATTAGAAGCTGCGATGGCGCATGGATTCAAAACAAATAACTCGGAGTCATTTCTTACAGTGGCACAAGGATCTCGACAATTCGCACAAAAGGCTGGATACTTCCCATCACATCTCTTGACTGTCCAGATATTAGACCCACAAGTAAAGACTTTGGGATTGCGGTCTGGAGGTGCAGCTAACGAAGTGAGAAGTCCTGAAACCACCCTGCTATCGGAGCAGTAGATAGAATTAGTAAAAGACTGATGGACCGAATCAGAGGCATGTAAAGCAAGAGAAGAAAATGTTAAAAGTATATCAAGGGAATCAAGAAAGCAAAGAAAGGGGAGACATCCTCCAACAACAAACGCATCGCGAACTGCAAACAGATTGATTGATAGGTTAAGAAAGGAGAGCAGGGATGGAGTGGGAGTCGGAAAGGTAGAGGGCGAAGAAGACGGGGGAGAGAAGACTAAAAATGATGTCGGTGTCTCACTCGGACTTGCAGACGAAGGTTGCGCCGAAGGAGTGAAAGTCGGTGTCGCGCTTGGAGCTGCTGCTGTCGGTGTCTCACTCGGACTTGCAGACGAAGGTTGCGCCGAAGGAGTGAAAGTCGGTGTCGCGCTTGGAGCTGCTGCTGTCGGTGTCTCACTCGGACTTGCAGACGAAGGTTGCGCCGAAGGAGTGAAAGTCGGTGTCGCGCTTGGAGCTGCTGCTGTCGGTGTCTCACTCGGACTTGCAGACGAAGGTTGCGCCGAAGGAGTGAAAGTCGGTGTCGCGCTTGGAGCTGCTGCTGTCGGTGTCTCACTCGGACTTGCAGACGAAGGTTGCGCCGAAGGAGTGAAAGTCGGTGTCGCGCTTGGAGCTGCTGCTGTCGGTGTCTCACTCGGACTTGCAGACGAAGGTTGCGCCGAAGGAGTGAAAGTCGGTGTTGCGCTTGGAGCTGCTGCTGTCGGTGTCTCACTCGGACTTGCAGACGAAGGTTGCGCCGAAGGAGTGAAAGTCGGTGTCGCGCTTGGAGCTGCTGCTGTCGGTGTCTCACTCGGACTTGCAGACGAAGGTTGCGCCGAAGGAGTGAAAGTCGGTGTCGCGCTTGGAGCTGCTGCTGTCGGTGTCTCACTCGGACTTGCAGACGAAGGTTGCGCCGAAGGAGTGAAAGTCGGTGTCGCGCTTGGAGCTGCTGCTGTCGGTGTCTCACTCGGACTTGCAGACGAAGGTTGCGCCGAAGGAGTGAAAGTCGGTGTCGCGCTTGGAGCTGCTGCTGTCGGTGTCTCACTCGGACTTGCAGACGAAGGTTGCGCCGAAGGAGTGAAAGTCGGTGTTGCGCTTGGAGCTGCTGCTGTCGGTGTCTCACTCGGACTTGCAGACGAAGGTTGCGCCGAAGGAGTGAAAGTCGGTGTCGCGCTTGGAGCTGCTGCTGTCGGTGTCTCACTCGGACTTGCAGACGAAGGTTGCGCCGAAGGAGTGAAAGTCGGTGTCGCGCTTGGAGCTGCTGCTGTCGGTGTCTCACTCGGACTTGCAGACGAAGGTTGCGCCGAAGGAGTGAAAGTCGGTGTCGCGCTTGGAGCTGCTGCTGTCGGTGTCTCACTCGGACTTGCAGACGAAGGTTGCGCCGAAGGAGTGAAAGTCGGTGTCGCGCTTGGAGCTGCTGCTGTCGGTGTCTCACTCGGACTTGCAGACGAAGGTTGCGCCGAAGGAGTGAAAGTCGGTGTCGCGCTTGGAGCTGCTGCTGTCGGTGTCTCACTCGGACTTGCAGACGAAGGTTGCGCCGAAGGAGTGAAAGTCGGTGTCGCGCTTGGAGCTGCTGCTGTCGGTGTCTCACTCGGACTTGCAGACGAAGGTTGCGCCGAAGGAGTGAAAGTCGGTGTCGCGCTTGGAGCTGCTGCTGTCGGTGTCTCACTCGGACTTGCAGACGAAGGTTGCGCCGAAGGAGTGAAAGTCGGTGTCGCGCTTGGAGCTGCTGCTGTCGGTGTCTCACTCGGACTTGCAGACGAAGGTTGCGCCGAAGGAGTGAAAGTCGGTGTCGCGCTTGGAGCTGCTGCTGTCGGTGTCTCACTCGGACTTGCAGACGAAGGTTGCGCCGAAGGAGTGAAAGTCGGTGTCGCGCTTGGAGCTGCTGCTGTCGGTGTCTCACTCGGACTTGCAGACGAAGGTTGCGCCGAAGGAGTGAAAGTCGGTGTCGCGCTTGGAGCTGCTGCTGTCGGTGTCTCACTCGGACTTGCAGACGAAGGTTGCGCCGAAGGAGTGAAAGTCGGTGTCGCGCTTGGAGCTGCTGCTGTCGGTGTCTCACTCGGACTTGCAGACGAAGGTTGCGCCGAAGGAGTGAAAGTCGGTGTCGCGCTTGGAGCTGCTGCTGTCGGTGTCTCACTCGGACTTGCAGACGAAGGTTGCGCCGAAGGAGTGAAAGTCGGTGTCGCGCTTGGAGCTGCTGCTGTCGGTGTCTCACTCGGACTTGCAGACGAAGGTTGCGCCGAAGGAGTGAAAGTCGGTGTCGCGCTTGGAGCTGCTGCTGTCGGTGTCTCACTCGGACTTGCAGACGAAGGTTGCGCCGAAGGAGTGAAAGTCGGTGTCGCGCTTGGAGCTGCTGCTGTCGGTGTCTCACTCGGACTTGCAGACGAAGGTTGCGCCGAAGGAGTGAAAGTCGGTGTCGCGCTTGGAGCTGCTGCTGTCGGTGTCTCACTCGGACTTGCAGACGAAGGTTGCGCCGAAGGAGTGAAAGTCGGTGTCGCGCTTGGAGCTGCTGCTGTCGGTGTCTCACTCGGACTTGCAGACGAAGGTTGCGCCGAAGGAGTGAAAGTCGGTGTCGCGCTTGGAGCTGCTGCTGTCGGTGTCTCACTCGGACTTGCAGACGAAGGTTGCGCCGAAGGAGTGAAAGTCGGTGTCGCGCTTGGAGCTGCTGCTGTCGGTGTCTCACTCGGACTTGCAGACGAAGGTTGCGCCGAAGGAGTGAAAGTCGGTGTCGCGCTTGGAGCTGCTGCTGTCGGTGTCTCACTCGGACTTGCAGACGAAGGTTGCGCCGAAGGAGTGAAAGTCGGTGTCGCGCTTGGAGCTGCTGCTGTCGGTGTCTCACTCGGACTTGCAGACGAAGGTTGCGCCGAAGGAGTGAAAGTCGGTGTCGCGCTTGGAGCTGCTGCTGTCGGTGTCTCACTCGGACTTGCAGACGAAGGTTGCGCCGAAGGAGTGAAAGTCGGTGTCGCGCTTGGAGCTGCTGCTGTCGGTGTCTCACTCGGACTTGCAGACGAAGGTTGCGCCGAAGGAGTGAAAGTCGGTGTCGCGCTTGGAGCTGCTGCTGTCGGTGTCTCACTCGGACTTGCAGACGAAGGTTGCGCCGAAGGAGTGAAAGTCGGTGTCGCGCTTGGAGCTGCTGCTGTCGGTGTCTCACTCGGACTTGCAGACGAAGGTTGCGCCGAAGGAGTGAAAGTCGGTGTCGCGCTTGGAGCTGCTGCTGTCGGTGTCTCACTCGGACTTGCAGACGAAGGTTGCGCCGAAGGAGTGAAAGTCGGTGTCGCGCTTGGAGCTGCTGCTGTCGGTGTCTCACTCGGACTTGCAGACGAAGGTTGCGCCGAAGGAGTGAAAGTCGGTGTCGCGCTTGGAGCTGCTGCTGTCGGTGTCTCACTCGGACTTGCAGACGAAGGTTGCGCCGAAGGAGTGAAAGTCGGTGTCGCGCTTGGAGCTGCTGCTGTCGGTGTCTCACTCGGACTTGCAGACGAAGGTTGCGCCGAAGGAGTGAAAGTCGGTGTCGCGCTTGGAGCTGCTGCTGTCGGTGTCTCACTCGGACTTGCAGACGAAGGTTGCGCCGAAGGAGTGAAAGTCGGTGTCGCGCTTGGAGCTGCTGCTGTCGGTGTCTCACTCGGACTTGCAGACGAAGGTTGCGCCGAAGGAGTGAAAGTCGGTGTCGCGCTTGGAGCTGCTGCTGTCGGTGTCTCACTCGGACTTGCAGACGAAGGTTGCGCCGAAGGAGTGAAAGTCGGTGTCGCGCTTGGAGCTGCTGCTGTCGGTGTCTCACTCGGACTTGCAGACGAAGGTTGCGCCGAAGGAGTGAAAGTCGGTGTCGCGCTTGGAGCTGCTGCTGTCGGTGTCTCACTCGGACTTGCAGACGAAGGTTGCGCCGAAGGAGTGAAAGTCGGTGTCGCGCTTGGAGCTGCTGCTGTCGGTGTCTCACTCGGACTTGCAGACGAAGGTTGCGCCGAAGGAGTGAAAGTCGGTGTCGCGCTTGGAGCTGCTGCTGTCGGTGTCTCACTCGGACTTGCAGACGAAGGTTGCGCCGAAGGAGTGAAAGTCGGTGTCGCGCTTGGAGCTGCTGCTGTCGGTGTCTCACTCGGACTTGCAGACGAAGGTTGCGCCGAAGGAGTGAAAGTCGGTGTCGCGCTTGGAGCTGCTGCTGTCGGTGTCTCACTCGGACTTGCAGACGAAGGTTGCGCCGAAGGAGTGAAAGTCGGTGTCGCGCTTGGAGCTGCTGCTGTCGGTGTCTCACTCGGACTTGCAGACGAAGGTTGCGCCGAAGGAGTGAAAGTCGGTGTCGCGCTTGGAGCTGCTGCTGTCGGTGTCTCACTCGGACTTGCAGACGAAGGTTGCGCCGAAGGAGTGAAAGTCGGTGTCGCGCTTGGAGCTGCTGCTGTCGGTGTCTCACTCGGACTTGCAGACGAAGGTTGCGCCGAAGGAGTGAAAGTCGGTGTCGCGCTTGGAGCTGCTGCTGTCGGTGTCTCACTCGGACTTGCAGACGAAGGTTGCGCCGAAGGAGTGAAAGTCGGTGTCGCGCTTGGAGCTGCTGCTGTCGGTGTCTCACTCGGACTTGCAGACGAAGGTTGCGCCGAAGGAGTGAAAGTCGGTGTCGCGCTTGGAGCTGCTGCTGTCGGTGTCTCACTCGGACTTGCAGACGAAGGTTGCGCCGAAGGAGTGAAAGTCGGTGTCGCGCTTGGAGCTGCTGCTGTCGGTGTCTCACTCGGACTTGCAGACGAAGGTTGCGCCGAAGGAGTGAAAGTCGGTGTCGCGCTTGGAGCTGCTGCTGTCGGTGTCTCACTCGGACTTGCAGACGAAGGTTGCGCCGAAGGAGTGAAAGTCGGTGTCGCGCTTGGAGCTGCTGCTGTCGGTGTCTCACTCGGACTTGCAGACGAAGGTTGCGCCGAAGGAGTGAAAGTCGGTGTCGCGCTTGGAGCTGCTGCTGTCGGTGTCTCACTCGGACTTGCAGACGAAGGTTGCGCCGAAGGAGTGAAAGTCGGTGTCGCGCTTGGAGCTGCTGCTGTCGGTGTCTCACTCGGACTTGCAGACGAAGGTTGCGCCGAAGGAGTGAAAGTCGGTGTCGCGCTTGGAGCTGCTGCTGTCGGTGTCTCACTCGGACTTGCAGACGAAGGTTGCGCCGAAGGAGTGAAAGTCGGTGTCGCGCTTGGAGCTGCTGCTGTCGGTGTCTCACTCGGACTTGCAGACGAAGGTTGCGCCGAAGGAGTGAAAGTCGGTGTCGCGCTTGGAGCTGCTGCTGTCGGTGTCTCACTCGGACTTGCAGACGAAGGTTGCGCCGAAGGAGTGAAAGTCGGTGTCGCGCTTGGAGCTGCTGCTGTCGGTGTCTCACTCGGACTTGCAGACGAAGGTTGCGCCGAAGGAGTGAAAGTCGGTGTCGCGCTTGGAGCTGCTGCTGTCGGTGTCTCACTCGGACTTGCAGACGAAGGTTGCGCCGAAGGAGTGAAAGTCGGTGTCGCGCTTGGAGCTGCTGCTGTCGGTGTCTCACTCGGACTTGCAGACGAAGGTTGCGCCGAAGGAGTGAAAGTCGGTGTCGCGCTTGGAGCTGCTGCTGTCGGTGTCTCACTCGGACTTGCAGACGAAGGTTGCGCCGAAGGAGTGAAAGTCGGTGTCGCGCTTGGAGCTGCTGCTGTCGGTGTCTCACTCGGACTTGCAGACGAAGGTTGCGCCGAAGGAGTGAAAGTCGGTGTCGCGCTTGGAGCTGCTGCTGTCGGTGTCTCACTCGGACTTGCAGACGAAGGTTGCGCCGAAGGAGTGAAAGTCGGTGTCGCGCTTGGAGCTGCTGCTGTCGGTGTCTCACTCGGACTTGCAGACGAAGGTTGCGCCGAAGGAGTGAAAGTCGGTGTCGCGCTTGGAGCTGCTGCTGTCGGTGTCTCACTCGGACTTGCAGACGAAGGTTGCGCCGAAGGAGTGAAAGTCGGTGTCGCGCTTGGAGCTGCTGCTGTCGGTGTCTCACTCGGACTTGCAGACGAAGGTTGCGCCGAAGGAGTGAAAGTCGGTGTCGCGCTTGGAGCTGCTGCTGTCGGTGTCTCACTCGGACTTGCAGACGAAGGTTGCGCCGAAGGAGTGAAAGTCGGTGTCGCGCTTGGAGCTGCTGCTGTCGGTGTCTCACTCGGACTTGCAGACGAAGGTTGCGCCGAAGGAGTGAAAGTCGGTGTCGCGCTTGGAGCTGCTGCTGTCGGTGTCTCACTCGGACTTGCAGACGAAGGTTGCGCCGAAGGAGTGAAAGTCGGTGTCGCGCTTGGAGCTGCTGCTGTCGGTGTCTCACTCGGACTTGCAGACGAAGGTTGCGCCGAAGGAGTGAAAGTCGGTGTCGCGCTTGGAGCTGCTGCTGTCGGTGTCTCACTCGGACTTGCAGACGAAGGTTGCGCCGAAGGAGTGAAAGTCGGTGTCGCGCTTGGAGCTGCTGCTGTCGGTGTCTCACTCGGACTTGCAGACGAAGGTTGCGCCGAAGGAGTGAAAGTCGGTGTCGCGCTTGGAGCTGCTGCTGTCGGTGTCTCACTCGGACTTGCAGACGAAGGTTGCGCCGAAGGAGTGAAAGTCGGTGTCGCGCTTGGAGCTGCTGCTGTCGGTGTCTCACTCGGACTTGCAGACGAAGGTTGCGCCGAAGGAGTGAAAGTCGGTGTCGCGCTTGGAGCTGCTGCTGTCGGTGTCTCACTCGGACTTGCAGACGAAGGTTGCGCCGAAGGAGTGAAAGTCGGTGTCGCGCTTGGAGCTGCTGCTGTCGGTGTCTCACTCGGACTTGCAGACGAAGGTTGCGCCGAAGGAGTGAAAGTCGGTGTCGCGCTTGGAGCTGCTGCTGTCGGTGTCTCACTCGGACTTGCAGACGAAGGTTGCGCCGAAGGAGTGAAAGTCGGTGTCGCGCTTGGAGCTGCTGCTGTCGGTGTCTCACTCGGACTTGCAGACGAAGGTTGCGCCGAAGGAGTGAAAGTCGGTGTCGCGCTTGGAGCTGCTGCTGTCGGTGTCTCACTCGGACTTGCAGACGAAGGTTGCGCCGAAGGAGTGAAAGTCGGTGTCGCGCTTGGAGCTGCTGCTGTCGGTGTCTCACTCGGACTTGCAGACGAAGGTTGCGCCGAAGGAGTGAAAGTCGGTGTCGCGCTTGGAGCTGCTGCTGTCGGTGTCTCACTCGGACTTGCAGACGAAGGTTGCGCCGAAGGAGTGAAAGTCGGTGTCGCGCTTGGAGCTGCTGCTGTCGGTGTCTCACTCGGACTTGCAGACGAAGGTTGCGCCGAAGGAGTGAAAGTCGGTGTCGCGCTTGGAGCTGCTGCTGTCGGTGTCTCACTCGGACTTGCAGACGAAGGTTGCGCCGAAGGAGTGAAAGTCGGTGTCGCGCTTGGAGCTGCTGCTGTCGGTGTCTCACTCGGACTTGCAGACGAAGGTTGCGCCGAAGGAGTGAAAGTCGGTGTCGCGCTTGGAGCTGCTGCTGTCGGTGTCTCACTCGGACTTGCAGACGAAGGTTGCGCCGAAGGAGTGAAAGTCGGTGTCGCGCTTGGAGCTGCTGCTGTCGGTGTCTCACTCGGACTTGCAGACGAAGGTTGCGCCGAAGGAGTGAAAGTCGGTGTCGCGCTTGGAGCTGCTGCTGTCGGTGTCTCACTCGGACTTGCAGACGAAGGTTGCGCCGAAGGAGTGAAAGTCGGTGTCGCGCTTGGAGCTGCTGCTGTCGGTGTCTCACTCGGACTTGCAGACGAAGGTTGCGCCGAAGGAGTGAAAGTCGGTGTCGCGCTTGGAGCTGCTGCTGTCGGTGTCTCACTCGGACTTGCAGACGAAGGTTGCGCCGAAGGAGTGAAAGTCGGTGTCGCGCTTGGAGCTGCTGCTGTCGGTGTCTCACTCGGACTTGCAGACGAAGGTTGCGCCGAAGGAGTGAAAGTCGGTGTCGCGCTTGGAGCTGCTGCTGTCGGTGTCTCACTCGGACTTGCAGACGAAGGTTGCGCCGAAGGAGTGAAAGTCGGTGTCGCGCTTGGAGCTGCTGCTGTCGGTGTCTCACTCGGACTTGCAGACGAAGGTTGCGCCGAAGGAGTGAAAGTCGGTGTCGCGCTTGGAGCTGCTGCTGTCGGTGTCTCACTCGGACTTGCAGACGAAGGTTGCGCCGAAGGAGTGAAAGTCGGTGTCGCGCTTGGAGCTGCTGCTGTCGGTGTCTCACTCGGACTTGCAGACGAAGGTTGCGCCGAAGGAGTGAAAGTCGGTGTCGCGCTTGGAGCTGCTGCTGTCGGTGTCTCACTCGGACTTGCAGACGAAGGTTGCGCCGAAGGAGTGAAAGTCGGTGTCGCGCTTGGAGCTGCTGCTGTCGGTGTCTCACTCGGACTTGCAGACGAAGGTTGCGCCGAAGGAGTGAAAGTCGGTGTCGCGCTTGGAGCTGCTGCTGTCGGTGTCTCACTCGGACTTGCAGACGAAGGTTGCGCCGAAGGAGTGAAAGTCGGTGTCGCGCTTGGAGCTGCTGCTGTCGGTGTCTCACTCGGACTTGCAGACGAAGGTTGCGCCGAAGGAGTGAAAGTCGGTGTCGCGCTTGGAGCTGCTGCTGTCGGTGTCTCACTCGGACTTGCAGACGAAGGTTGCGCCGAAGGAGTGAAAGTCGGTGTCGCGCTTGGAGCTGCTGCTGTCGGTGTCTCACTCGGACTTGCAGACGAAGGTTGCGCCGAAGGAGTGAAAGTCGGTGTCGCGCTTGGAGCTGCTGCTGTCGGTGTCTCACTCGGACTTGCAGACGAAGGTTGCGCCGAAGGAGTGAAAGTCGGTGTCGCGCTTGGAGCTGCTGCTGTCGGTGTCTCACTCGGACTTGCAGACGAAGGTTGCGCCGAAGGAGTGAAAGTCGGTGTCGCGCTTGGAGCTGCTGCTGTCGGTGTCTCACTCGGACTTGCAGACGAAGGTTGCGCCGAAGGAGTGAAAGTCGGTGTCGCGCTTGGAGCTGCTGCTGTCGGTGTCTCACTCGGACTTGCAGACGAAGGTTGCGCCGAAGGAGTGAAAGTCGGTGTCGCGCTTGGAGCTGCTGCTGTCGGTGTCTCACTCGGACTTGCAGACGAAGGTTGCGCCGAAGGAGTGAAAGTCGGTGTCGCGCTTGGAGCTGCTGCTGTCGGTGTCTCACTCGGACTTGCAGACGAAGGTTGCGCCGAAGGAGTGAAAGTCGGTGTCGCGCTTGGAGCTGCTGCTGTCGGTGTCTCACTCGGACTTGCAGACGAAGGTTGCGCCGAAGGAGTGAAAGTCGGTGTCGCGCTTGGAGCTGCTGCTGTCGGTGTCTCACTCGGACTTGCAGACGAAGGTTGCGCCGAAGGAGTGAAAGTCGGTGTCGCGCTTGGAGCTGCTGCTGTCGGTGTCTCACTCGGACTTGCAGACGAAGGTTGCGCCGAAGGAGTGAAAGTCGGTGTCGCGCTTGGAGCTGCTGCTGTCGGTGTCTCACTCGGACTTGCAGACGAAGGTTGCGCCGAAGGAGTGAAAGTCGGTGTCGCGCTTGGAGCTGCTGCTGTCGGTGTCTCACTCGGACTTGCAGACGAAGGTTGCGCCGAAGGAGTGAAAGTCGGTGTCGCGCTTGGAGCTGCTGCTGTCGGTGTCTCACTCGGACTTGCAGACGAAGGTTGCGCCGAAGGAGTGAAAGTCGGTGTCGCGCTTGGAGCTGCTGCTGTCGGTGTCTCACTCGGACTTGCAGACGAAGGTTGCGCCGAAGGAGTGAAAGTCGGTGTCGCGCTTGGAGCTGCTGCTGTCGGTGTCTCACTCGGACTTGCAGACGAAGGTTGCGCCGAAGGAGTGAAAGTCGGTGTCGCGCTTGGAGCTGCTGCTGTCGGTGTCTCACTCGGACTTGCAGACGAAGGTTGCGCCGAAGGAGTGAAAGTCGGTGTCGCGCTTGGAGCTGCTGCTGTCGGTGTCTCACTCGGACTTGCAGACGAAGGTTGCGCCGAAGGAGTGAAAGTCGGTGTCGCGCTTGGAGCTGCTGCTGTCGGTGTCTCACTCGGACTTGCAGACGAAGGTTGCGCCGAAGGAGTGAAAGTCGGTGTCGCGCTTGGAGCTGCTGCTGTCGGTGTCTCACTCGGACTTGCAGACGAAGGTTGCGCCGAAGGAGTGAAAGTCGGTGTCGCGCTTGGAGCTGCTGCTGTCGGTGTCTCACTCGGACTTGCAGACGAAGGTTGCGCCGAAGGAGTGAAAGTCGGTGTCGCGCTTGGAGCTGCTGCTGTCGGTGTCTCACTCGGACTTGCAGACGAAGGTTGCGCCGAAGGAGTGAAAGTCGGTGTCGCGCTTGGAGCTGCTGCTGTCGGTGTCTCACTCGGACTTGCAGACGAAGGTTGCGCCGAAGGAGTGAAAGTCGGTGTCGCGCTTGGAGCTGCTGCTGTCGGTGTCTCACTCGGACTTGCAGACGAAGGTTGCGCCGAAGGAGTGAAAGTCGGTGTCGCGCTTGGAGCTGCTGCTGTCGGTGTCTCACTCGGACTTGCAGACGAAGGTTGCGCCGAAGGAGTGAAAGTCGGTGTCGCGCTTGGAGCTGCTGCTGTCGGTGTCTCACTCGGACTTGCAGACGAAGGTTGCGCCGAAGGAGTGAAAGTCGGTGTCGCGCTTGGAGCTGCTGCTGTCGGTGTCTCACTCGGACTTGCAGACGAAGGTTGCGCCGAAGGAGTGAAAGTCGGTGTCGCGCTTGGAGCTGCTGCTGTCGGTGTCTCACTCGGACTTGCAGACGAAGGTTGCGCCGAAGGAGTGAAAGTCGGTGTCGCGCTTGGAGCTGCTGCTGTCGGTGTCTCACTCGGACTTGCAGACGAAGGTTGCGCCGAAGGAGTGAAAGTCGGTGTCGCGCTTGGAGCTGCTGCTGTCGGTGTCTCACTCGGACTTGCAGACGAAGGTTGCGCCGAAGGAGTGAAAGTCGGTGTCGCGCTTGGAGCTGCTGCTGTCGGTGTCTCACTCGGCAGGGGTGCTGTTTGTCTAGCACTAGGACTATACGAAGGCTGTCTCGAGGGAGAAAATGTTGGTGCGGCGGTTGGCCTTACACTTGGTATGTACGAAGGTTGTCTCGAGGGAGAAAACGTTGGTGCAGCACTTGGACGAGCTGTTGGCGCTGCTGTTGGTCTGGCACTAGGACTATACGAAGGCTGTCTCGAGGGAGAAAATGTTGGTGCGGCGGTTGGCCTTACACTTGGTATGTACGAAGGTTGTCTCGAGGGAGAAAACGTTGGTGCAGCACTTGGACGAGCTGTTGGCGCTGCTGTTGGTCTGGCACTAGGACTATACGAAGGCTGTCTCGAGGGAGAAAATGTTGGTGCGGCGGTTGGCCTTACACTTGGTATGTACGAAGGTTGTCTCGAGGGAGAAAACGTTGGTGCAGCACTTGGACGAGCTGTTGGCGCTGCTGTTGGTCTGGCACTAGGACTATACGAAGGCTGTCTCGAGGGAGAAAATGTTGGTGCGGCGGTTGGCCTTACACTTGGTATGTACGAAGGTTGTCTCGAGGGAGAAAACGTTGGTGCAGCACTTGGACGAGCTGTTGGCGCTGCTGTTGGTCTGGCACTAGGACTATACGAAGGCTGTCTCGAGGGAGAAAATGTTGGTGCGGCGGTTGGCCTTACACTTGGTATGTACGAAGGTTGTCTCGAGGGAGAAAACGTTGGTGCAGCACTTGGACGAGCTGTTGGCGCTGCTGTTGGTCTGGCACTAGGACTATACGAAGGCTGTCTCGAGGGAGAAAATGTTGGTGCGGCGGTTGGCCTTACACTTGGTATGTACGAAGGTTGTCTCGAGGGAGAAAACGTTGGTGCAGCACTTGGACGAGCTGTTGGCGCTGCTGTTGGTCTGGCACTAGGACTATACGAAGGCTGTCTCGAGGGAGAAAATGTTGGTGCGGCGGTTGGCCTTACACTTGGTATGTACGAAGGTTGTCTCGAGGGAGAAAACGTTGGTGCAGCACTTGGACGAGCTGTTGGCGCTGCTGTTGGTCTGGCACTAGGACTATACGAAGGCTGTCTCGAGGGAGAAAATGTTGGTGCGGCGGTTGGCCTTACACTTGGTATGTACGAAGGTTGTCTCGAGGGAGAAAACGTTGGTGCAGCACTTGGACGAGCTGTTGGCGCTGCTGTTGGTCTGGCACTAGGACTATACGAAGGCTGTCTCGAGGGAGAAAATGTTGGTGCGGCGGTTGGCCTTACACTTGGTATGTACGAAGGTTGTCTCGAGGGAGAAAACGTTGGTGCAGCACTTGGACGAGCTGTTGGCGCTGCTGTTGGTCTGGCACTAGGACTATACGAAGGCTGTCTCGAGGGAGAAAATGTTGGTGCGGCGGTTGGCCTTACACTTGGTATGTACGAAGGTTGTCTCGAGGGAGAAAACGTTGGTGCAGCACTTGGACGAGCTGTTGG
>VKHI01000538.1:0-21128 GCA_015145745.1 Poterioochromonas sp. DS
AGTTCGGATTAATACCGATATCAGGAATGGTTGGAGTTGATTGATTCTTTTGTGATGATTTCTTCTTTTCACGTTTCCCATTAGTTGAGGTATTTTGAGCTTGAAGTACAAAAGTTATTGTAGGAGGAGCTGGTGAAGGTTTTTGTGCTTGAATGCTCAAAACTGGTTTTTGAATCTGAATGGTTTCTTGAATGTAGCTCTTGAAAGCTCGATCTACAAAAACCGAATCGAATCAGAACCAGAGATACACAATGAGTTCATTCGAATTACCTTCAATCTGATCTGGAGGGCCGGGTAGAACACAATCAGTTGCCATAGTAATCATGACTTATTCTTCTTCTGACTTCTTATTTATTTGCCTTCGTAAAGTTACGTTTGCGCGTTGTGAATGAGGTGCAAGGATCGAACGATCGAACTGTACGATCGATCACTACGATGCGGATCAGCTGATTATTCCAAGCCCGTTCCCTTTTATTCGTTCATTTGTTTTCTTTCTTTTGTAAAAGAGAATGATCACCCCAATATTTGTCGTTAATGAAAACTCTTTATTACAATTAGATCAGAAAATTCCCCTGGCTGTTCCTCTACCTCACAAAAGAAACTCTATCAATCTACCACCTAATCAATTTATCATGCGAGGATGCGTGCTGTTTCATTTGAAAACAATAATGTAACTTACAGGGCAACTACACCTTCTCTTTCCTTTCATTTAATATCTTTAATACTTCATTATAAACAACCATAGAACTACCATTCGAGATAAAAGATCTAACTAAACCTGGTAATAAACCACGAAACATTAATCCATTTTTCATA
This sequence comes from Poterioochromonas sp. DS, assembly GCA_015145745.1. Lineage (NCBI taxonomy): Eukaryota > Synurophyceae > Ochromonadales > Ochromonadaceae > Poterioochromonas > Poterioochromonas sp. DS. The sequence goes on from VKHI01000538.1 coordinate 817, forward strand.
TTAATCTTTAATAATTCTAAAATTGATTTTCCTTGATAATTACCTGATTGAATTTGTGATTTAACAACATCTAATGGCCATATAGTTAACCATGCTAGATTAGCACATATTGCACCTGTCCAAAATGGACTTAATCCACCTTCAATCCAAAGTTTACTTAAATCAATATAGATAACAAAGGCACTAAATAATATTGAATTTCTTGTCATTGTTGCACCTGACCCTGATAAGATCTCTTTAAATTTCCAAGAATTTTCAACCTGTCTTCGTGTTTTCAAATATTCAAAAGGGGTTTCAACTATTCCTCGAGCAAAACCACCGAAAAATCCTGCGCCAATGACTTGTGGATCAAAGGCACCAAAGATTCTATCTTCTTTCCTTGTTTCTCCCCATTTTTCTCGCATTAGGCCAATTACATTATTATAGACACCAAATTGAGCCGATCTTATGAGAGCTCCACCGATAAATAAAGGTAATCCGCCTCTATATAAACCAAAGATCCCTTCACGTTGCCAAATTTCCTGAAAGACTGTAATTGAATTTCGATGACCGCTGGTCGCTTGCATTCTTGTCTTGATAGTATCTAAGGGTTGACCTACAACCACAGTAGTTGCTCCATAAGCAAATCCAGCAATAAAAGTCTCCATATGTAATTAAATGATAGAAAGGAGAATAAGAAGTTTTGATTGATCAATCCAACCGAATTTTATCTTGAAGTGCCGATAAAGCACCGACAACAAAACGGTTCTTTATCGGTAATGCCAATAAGACGAAGTAAAGGTAATGCTTTATCTTCAAGGGGATATAATTCTGAGATGTATTAGTATGTGAGAAGGGAATAAGGGACTGTAACTTTGATTGCAGCTTGATCAAATCAGAAGTTCGGTACCATAGTTTCTATAAATCTTTTCAAATCATCCAATTTGCTAATTCTCCCAAAAAAAGAAACGATCAAACGATCGAACAAACTATTTTCCCTTCACCCAAATCAACATGCTGATGAAGGGGAAGAAGCGAACCATCCCCGATCAAAATCGAGGAAAGATCAAACTTTATCGACAAAAGAATTCATTACCCCTTGATGCCCCATGTAAATACACGCGATTTATTTCTTATATGATGAATTTCGGTGATTTAACTTATATAACAAAAATGGTTCAGATGCTTGCTTGTAGTGAAGAGAATTTTCGAGTCATCTATAATGTTTATGGAAGTGCTGAAGATTGCCAAACGAAATCAAATACAAATTTTGATAATCCGTTAGGACAATATAATAGACTCGAATTTCTTAGTGCATCAAGCTTTTACCAGTATTGTGAAGCTTACTTACCAATATGCCCTGACGGAACTATGGAAATTACTTCACATAGTTATTGTCCAACGAAAAATAGTACTACAGCGATAATTGGAACTTTCATTTATCGAGGAACTTTAATAACTTCCCCTAAAAGCCTTGAGCAAGTATATGATGATAAAGAAAATGTGAAAATTGAAAAGTTAAAAGAGAAGAGTCAGGATAAATCATCGACACTCAGTCAACAGGGGTTATCTCTATGTGGAAATGTATTACAAGAACGTGTGATGTCCATAGATGAATGGACTCCTGGTTATTTTAGTTCTCAAATTACTTTCCAATACCCAACAGAACATATTTCAAACCTTCATAATACCTCCTCCTCTTCTTCTTCTTCCTCACCTCAGTTGCTTCTTGATCCTTCTTTATCACCACTTACAGATGATATGAAAGGTATTGGAGAATATTTATGTAATTTAAGCGAAGATCCCTTGAAGAAGAAGAAATCAACATTACCCTGTAATCAACATGTGAAAGAAGAAATGAATAAAGAAGAAGACTCTACTAACCCAACTTGTTTACCTTTTCGTTGTATCGGTACAATGGTTTTATTATTTAATGAAAATGGTAAAATTGTATGCATGGAATATCATCATAAATTTGTTAGTGAAATTGAAAAGTGATTGTATATCAATTACTATTCAATCATTTTTGTGAAAGTTATCACCGAATAATCTCCTACCTGTTTCTCACCTACTTCCTTCTGTTCTTTTTTTCTTTTAGATGTTTCGTGGATCCCATTGCATTTGATATGTTTCAATTTTGTTGTTGTATATCATCCCTTGTGTTCAGTAATTATTTCTCTGATTATTGAACGAAAATAAAAATTCTTTTTGAGTGGTAACTCTCTTCTGCTTCCCTTTATCTCTGGTGTCGGTAAGAAACAGAACCCTTACGTAAAATAATAAAAAATAGTGTCAGTAAATGCATTTATTGGTGTCTGGTATCTAGGATCCAATTTTCAGAAAATGAAAATCTGTTTGGAAACAGGTGGTACAATATTACTCACTTTCCAGGACAATGAAAAATGAAAAAAGAAGTCATTCAAAGATTGGCACGTAAGCCAACTGGGTTGATAACTTTCGAACGGTTGGCTTACACCGAGCCTACACGATTGAAATGTCTGAAAAATTCGTAAGAATCAAGAAAAATTCACGCCCGCGAACATCTTTATCAGGAACTTAGAGATCTTGCAGAGTTCGTGGCAAACTCCAAGATTTCGCCAAGCAACCTTTGATTCTATGAATTTTGTTCAATTAATTCCACTAAAGAAAAGGAAGTGCTATAGTGAAGGAAGCCAAATGTGAAGGTTTTTCTAATTGTTGTTTATCGTTAATTTTTCGAGTTTATTTTTCGAATCTCTGACCCACTACTAACTTGATTTAGAACAATGTAAAGTTAAAATTACGAACGAAATTTATTTAAGTTATTGAAAGGTACCAAGATTAGTAATACTTTAAATGAAAATGCAAATTTTTGCGTGTACAAAAGGTGCATTCAATATTTTGATGAGATAGATCTCAAAGAGGACAAGAAAGTACAAAAGGAGTATAAGGGATTGAGGATTGAATACAGGACAAATTGTATAAGAATTTGAATAAAATCAACGAGAGTTGATATCATAGTAGACATAGAGTGAAGTAGAAATAAAGAAATAAGTATATGAGAAATATAGGGAATAAGTATGAGAATAAAGGGCTAAGTTCTAAACACACATGGAGATATCAAAAAAAGAAAAAAACAAGACAAGTTGATATCAAATTGCATCAGTCAAGCCCTTAAAATCACAAATCACACTCAAATTGAATCAAAACGACAGAATTATTGGAAATCCACAATAATCGATATCACAGAAAGGCGACAACAAACAAACAAAAGTACATAAAATGAGAGCATAGAACGCGAAGCGTCTCACAGAGACAACCACTAATAAGAAAGGAATAAGTAATATACAGTACATAAATTAGTTTCCCAATTCTTCATCTTCCTTTTCATTACCCTCCACCTTCAAACCAAAACGAACTTGCAACAACTCTTCTGCTGCTGCATCATCCATGATACCTCCTGATGACAAAGCTGCGAACTGCTCATAGTCGTGTAGCTCTGCTTCATCCATATTATTCAGCACTGGTCCCGCAGCATTAAACTTGCTACTTAAAAACGCGACCATCTTAGTCGCTCTTGTTGAACTTGAAGCGACTAACTCTGCCTTTCGAACCGAATTAGAGGACTCATGTGCATAAGGAACCGTGATTCGAGAGTTCCCATCACCCGCGACTGTCGTCGCATTCCTTTCAGCCATGGTCTCTTCATGATGAACTGATAAAGCTGCTGACATTGACACAGACAAAGGGTCTCGTCCACCAGCATGAGATTTACTCACTAAGAAATACAACAAAACAATAAGCAAAAGCTTTGATTCCAATAATCGAATCGCTCACCTTTAGTCGCAGTGTTTGTATTATTATTCGTCCCTGATCGACTTCCATTACCACTTGCATTCTCCGACGATGGACCAACTTTATTGTTCTTCAAACGATTCTTTCGCATGTTACGATTAGCATTAATCAGATATGCCTTAAACATTACTTTCTTCTCTTCTTCTGAGAACTTTTGGTAATGAACTAAATAAGTCCAAAAGAAGATTGTTGCAAATAGCAAATATGAACCATTGACAACTAAAAAGAAAGGATTCGTTGAAGAATAAAAGATAACTCCCACCGAAGCAATTACAAAGTTAATAATACCATAAATTGCAGCAAAATCACCCAATGGATTCACAAAAGTTCGTGTCATCGAAGAAAACTTGCGACGGAAGACCATATAAGCAACAAAACAACTTATAAAAATGTGATAAGCCGCAATCAATGAGATTGCTCTGATTGTGGCTAAGGAATCAGGATAATTCAATCCATATAAATTTAAGCATACCCCGAAAACTGCTACAACCGTATAGCAAACATAAGGAGTATCAGATCCTGGAATGGTCTCCTTGAAGAAAGAAGGCAATAGTCCCGACTTCGTTATTGCAAGTAATTGTCTTCCTCCGCAGTAAAATAACCCAAACATCGCACCAAGAGCACAAGGAGCATCTAGCCACATTGCAGTATTTACATCGGTATTCAGGATCCTAGCAAATCCATATTTTAAAGGAAGATCGATTGAGGACAATCCTGTTAATCCTGGAGCTTGAGAAATTGCTGCTACCGACACAAATACTGACATCACAATAAATATCAAGCAACTAATCAACATTACTCGAGGGATCTGGTCTCTTGGTTGTGTCAGTAATTCGCTCAATAAAGGTAGGAATTGCAGCCCATTGTACTGGGAGCCTGTTGCGATCCTAGCACTCATTGCATTCGACCAAGTCATCGCTATGAAAGGAGTTGCATACTCATTGAAATCCACCGAGTCTCTTTCCACTAAGCTCAATGTACCGAAGAGGTAAATCAACAACAACGCCATCGCGTAGAAGCCAATCAAACTTGTAATGACAAATATCGGCTTTCCTCCTACCAGATTGAAGGCTAAACAAATGCCAAGACTTACTATAACCAAGGCCGTATTTTCTGAAACACTGCCCACCGGTAATCTCTGTACTCTCAACACGATCGTGGTAATACAGTAGACGATCTCACTACAAGCGACTAAGAATCCCATGAAAGGACCCAACGTGGCACGAACAAATCCGAAAATACCTCCAGAGAAAGGCAGAGCAGATGACATCTCTCCCATACAGAGATTCAAGCAAAGAAACCCCGACCCGCCATACAATAGATTGAAGACCAGAGAGGGATAGCCGTGAGAAAGACCAGTATTCCATAGGGCACTGCGATTGCCTAAAATCATCGCAAATCCTACAACAATCAAAGTAATTAAAGTGAGTACGTGTTACACTATCACAGTTCAATCATAACTTACCAAACAGCAGGAGCTCAACCTCTGAGAGCTTCTGAACCTTTAAAAGTTCCAGAATACGAACGATCCCAGAACTTGACTGTCTCTTTGCAGATTCCTCCATAGTTTTGACAAGTTAATTGGCTTTGCTCCAATGCGAACTTCGAGACTCCTCTCCACTGTCTTCAACGCTTGTCGCTTCTCCGACCAAATGTTGGTTCCTTGTCGCTTTCCACTAAAGTAGTTCCGGTGTCGAAGGGTGAGGTTACGAAAAGCGTTTTTCGGAACCCCTCCACTTTCATTCTTTATTTTACCTCACCTCATACAGAATCAATTAATTGACAATATTCAGTCGCTCCCCTCTTAAAGCGACTATGGCGAACTTTTTCTCTTTAAGGAGGGAGCCACTGTATCTGTTTAGCTTTCATGCCCTTTTTCGTCTTCTCTTCTTCAATTTTCTCCTATTTTTTTCATTCTGATTTATCGGAGAAGCTTTTATTTCTTATTTTATTTTTCTAGCAAAAGCATATAAAAATTATATAATAATGATAATAAATCAGGAATGCAGAATAGAATGGTGAAAAAACAATTCTATTTCCTTTTTCGAATATCACATCGTTTTTTTTATATATTCGTTCTTCTTTCGCGTGGGGACAAACAGTAATCACATTAACAACGCAGAGAGGAGGGAGGGAGGGAGGGAGGAGAGAGATAAAAATGGAAAGAATGAAGGAGAGAGAAAAAAAGAAGAATCAAATTATAATATGATTCGACACTATATTTGAAAACCAAAACAAACAAAATATGACCAAATAGGTAAAAGGAAATGAAAGATGATTCCGTTGCGAAGAATGTCCCTCCATCGAATGTAGTTAGAGAACCGACCAGTATAAATCAATTCATTATAAAATTTCCTCCCAAACTTGTGAACTTCATTCTGTCTTTGGACTTCAATGTCCCGGATACTATCGGGTAAAACCAAATACTATCAGACACCATGTATGGAAGGGGTTATATGAATCAACCATTTTCGAATATTAATAAAAAAACAACAAGAACAAGAACTAACGGGCTGAATGAGATGATGTAATGAAATGAAATGAAACTAAGTTTTGCTCTTCCTGAACCATTGTAACAGTATGAAATAAATTGATTATCTTCTTCCTCTGTTTCTTCTTTCTTCCTTTTTATTATTCTTGTTATTATTATTCATAATAGTGATATTCTAATCGAATTAATTTATTATTTTTATTTTCAAAATGATATACCATAACACCTTTAATGTTAATATTCATTCGAATCAGTTGTTTCTCGGTTGCAACACTTGTTTCATCTGAAAAGAGAATAAAATATTAGTCAAAGATAAAAATATTATTTAATCTATTATTACCTTTTGTATTATACCAACCTGATGAAGATGCTGATGTTGTTTCTGCACTAACTGTAGTGACATCATCTGCATTCTTTTTTCTGATAGTTTTTTCACTTTGAAAAGTTTTACCAGGTGGTGGTGCCCATGGATCAGCTTTGATCACAGCTTCTCTTGCTTCATCAATATGATTATTTGGATCTTCCACTACTGGCGGTGGAAGTGAAGCAGTAGTGATGAGTGTTCCAGTAAAAGTATACGTGCAAATAACTTTCGTCACCTCTTCCTTGACAACAATCTGTGGAGATGATACTTTTAGCAAAAAATCTGGTACCAAAGCAAAGAATGATGTACAATAGATAAGGGAATCCTCAATCCCAATAAACTGAGCGTAGTTAAATTGACCCATAGGATTCGCTGGTGCTGGACCGTTCTTACTTGGACGTGACCAATGTCTTTGTACAGTCACAAGGTCAGGGACAGCATGCGGGAGTAATATGGATTCCTTTAGTTTTACTACATCACCAATATTAAAGATCTTTGCATGATAAGTAACAAATTTATTATAAAGATTCGTCCGTAGTGTATCAGGTTCATTTAAATGAATAGTAAATTCATTTGTTATTTCATTTTTTTCAATTTTTTTCAATTTTTTCTTTGGTTGTACTCTCATATTCTCATCACTACATGTTAATTCACTAATACTACTAATCTCCTCTGCGTTATCCTCTTCAACAATCTTCTCTGTCTTCGTCCCTCTTGCTTCCTGACTTCTTTTCATCTTCTTCTAATGTAGAGATTCAATTTTCCCACATTACCAATTGACAGACTCAGAGACAGACGCTTCAGAATGCGATGCTGGAACTGTAAAACACACCGGGCCTCGCAACGAACCACCCTAGCGCCTAAATAAAAGAAAGATCATTGTGTTGTTTTATGGAGGAGATGGAGGTTACAAATCTATATTGCCAATGTGCATCAATCACTCAAATGCTGAAACCAATGATTGATAAAGAAGTGAAACATTGGCCGGAAGTGGAAAGTCAAGAGAAATTGAGGAAATTACTTCAATTTGATCCGAAATTTCACTTTCAATCGAATGTGCTTTCGTCTCACAAGCTTCTGCCTCCTATAGTTTATCGTAAAACACTGTACAAGCTCTTAGTCAAATCTATAGAAAACGCTAATGAAGAATTCCATGATGAGTTTATGGAGGATTATCTTTCTGTCTTAGAAGAGGATCAAAACACTCTTGTTGAAGAAGTGAATAATGGATGTTACAGTTATACCACTCCTTTCATAAGTCCATTCAGGATACCTTTCTTTGTTCGAAGAGGGCATAACGAAGTCGGAATGAAAGTTTGGAATGCAGGATTGTATTTAATTGAAGTCTTCTACTGTCTTATCCACCAATCGATTGAAAAGTCAAATGTGGAAAGTGCTTGTCAAGCGAACTATTTGCAAGATCTATGGTTCTCGAATAACATATCTAATGCAAAAGGAGGCAAGATATTCTTTGAATTAGGTAGTGGCATTGGAATGACAGGAATTATTGCAGAGAGAGGTTTGTTCCTTCCTTTGTCCACTTATCTTTCCTCGTTATGTCGAAAGGAGGAATTTCACAGCTCGTTATTGTTTCCAAAGTTTTATCTTACAGATTATAGTGAAGAGATTGTTGAATCTATTAATAAAAACATTGAACTTTCAATTAACCCACCATCTTTCGATAAATCAGATGTGTTACCCGACAATGCTTCATGCAATACGGATGTTGGTAAAACTATTCATGAAATCAAAAGGAGTTTCAATAATGAGATATTGAGTGAATTATTAACTGAACAAAATAAGCAAATGTCATTAGAAGGTAAAGTTTTTAATTGGAAGGATTATTCTTCAGAAGAATTTCATCAAGTTCCTATCAATTGCTTATTTGCTGCTGATTGTACTTATTCTGAGGATTTAAATCTTTCAATTGTTGACGTATTCGAAGATTATTTAAAGAATAATGTACTAAACTCTGCCTTCACAAAGAAAGGATTATCTATTGAAACTGAAGATCGTGTTTCATTACCTCTTCGCCTTCTCGAAGAAAATATTCCTTTTGTTTTAATTGCTTGCACCGTTAGAAACCCTGACACTTTTCAACATTTTTTATCTTGTGTACAAAGTAAGAAAGATCTTCTTTCCTTTGATTTAACAGATGAGATAAATGCAGAAAGAAGAAAGTTTCCTTATAATCCACCTTTTGTATATGAATCTTATTCTGCGGATATAAAATTATTTTGTATAGTTCATAGCAATCCTCTAGATGTAAACAATTAAAATTTTCAATTTTACCTTCGAAAAATTTCTTTGCAATCAATTAATTATTCCGTTCATGCAAATTAATTATTTACATTCTCTTTTCCTAATAAATGAAAAAGGAAGTCTAACTAATTGAAAAGATTTCTCCTGTTGGAAATGAATTTTAATTTTCAGTTACAGAAAGCTTTCATGTTTCTAGAAAGGATGGATCAAATCTTTGTTGCACACAACTTCAATTATTTTGAAAGTTACAGTTATCACACCATAGCCAAACAACATTTCCCGCCTTCTTAATTGTACTTGAGGAACCTGAACAGCTGGGGTATTCATTTTCTTCATGTCCGAAATTTTGTGATGACGTGTTGCTAAAATTTCGCAAAACTTCAAAGCGGGCCTTCTGGTCAGACCTCATAGGTAATTGCCCATTCTGCCCTCCAGCGGGGGTTGATTCAAGTACAACAAAAAAATTGTGCAAGAGCTCAAAAGCTTCCAAGATTACGGTAATTGTGGGTGCGAGCCGCTTGCAACTAGGCGATGATTGTAATCATATTTTTCATCTTAAGGATTAACAGTCATATTTTTGATTGGCAACTTCTCTTGAAGTCATTGCATCCCTGAGTTTATCTCTCTTTCAATCAAATGTCCATTGCATTGAGAGATCTCGGCATTGACGTGTCCATTTGTGATATGATGGCATCAGGTGAGTTTGATTTTTTGACTTGTTGCTGAATTTTGAAAGCTAAAAGGTGGAATTATGATAGACTTCGACGATGACATCTTCAACACACCTAATTTTTTGCGTCATCTCACATCTTGTTTTGGTTCTGAGATGAGTGATGGTTCTGCAAGTACCGACACTTACGGAAGAGACTCTCCGAGTTTCGCGCAATTTCTCTCACTTGCTCCATCAAACACGCAAGAATCTATTACCAGTGTTTCCACACACCAAACGCAGAGTCGAGGAACTCATGGCAAAGTTGTACCATCCAAACCACCGCTGGCTAAATCTCCTGTGCAATCGCCTCGATTTTACGCTGAACGGGTTACGATGGCACTAAATTCCCATGATATAAATGATCTTTACCAATGCTTAAAATCTCTGTCAAAACCAGGGATAAAGATTAGTAAAAAAGTTTATTCGCTCACTGCTTCAGATGCTGAAGAAAAAGGTGTTGAAGAAATGGTATTTAATAGTTTAGAAGAATTTTGTTATTTTATGGAAGTATGGAATATGTTTTTACCTGATGGTGTCTTTGAAAGTTCATTTCATCGAACCTGTATTGCAAATCCTCCAACATTTCTCTTTATATCAAATTTACATTTCACTGGTCAAAAAATTATAAAAGGTGTTGATATTTTACATGATCATCTCCACACTTATTATCATTCTTTACCAGAAATCTTTAAAAATCATTTAGATCAAAGTAAATATCCAGAAATTATTGAATTATCAGGCTCCCTTGTTTTCTATGTAAACAAGTTAGGTTTTATTGAAAAATTAGAGTTATATTGTTGTCAACATGATCAACTCTTATTTTAGAGAGAGCAACAATTCGAAAGAAAAAGAAAATTTATCCTCTAAGAATTTTCTTAGATATGAATGAATTAATGTGTCACTCTAGTCTCGTTGAAAATTTGGCTTTTCGTTTTAAAAATGCGGGTATGTTGTTTCCCAATGTATGTGTGGATGTTCTCGGTCTCTTGGTGTTTCACTTTCCTATTATCTCTATCTCTCTTCTCATCACCTCACTTTCTCTCAATTCTTTCTACTCACATATAACCTGTCGTTCTTGTGATTGATTTTTTCTTTTTGCTATATTCTTTCTTTTTGCCTCATTTAGCTGTTTAAGTTGTTATGTAGTATCCTGAAATCTGTGGTCATTTCCGCGGCTTGGAAGATTGAGGTAGTTTTTTTCTTTACTTTCAATTTTATTTCCTTCTGTGGTTTACAGAAATTAGTTGCTCAAGTGTTAATTTAGCGATGGTTTCTGGTTTTGTGTTTATTATTCTCTCTATATGCATGCATTTCCTTTTCATATTCTAAATACGGTTGTTCTGCTAATCAAATGTGTGTGATATGTCGTTCATTCAAACACTTTGTGAGTCGCCCAGTTACGCTCTTACTTTAAATTGCTTCTCTTGTCTTTCACAAAATTGTCAAACATCCTCATCCCTCTCCGCATAGCGAGCTTTTCTTCTTTTATCGGCTCATGTAGAGAAACTAATACGTCACAATTATTGCTGGTTGAAGAATTTATTTGTTTTATATCATGTTATCAACCTTTTTGAAATTGTTTTTTGTTTTTGCCTTACGTGCGTGGTTTGGTTGTGCGTGTGTTTGACTCTCCCTTTGTTTTGTTTTTTCTTTCTTTTCGATCACCTGTCAAGTTGATTAGTTTTGTGTGCGTGAGTTTGTTCGTAATGTATTGTGTGTGTATTTGGTGGATAGATTCAGTAAATATATATTCCCAACACATGTAGCAATTGAAGAGAATCAATGAAAAATACTTTCACTTTCTTTCATTTGGTTCATTGATTCATATGTGTGTATATAATTCATTCATTCATTCCTTTTTTAAAAGCATAGAGTTTGTTTTTTTGAGAAGTTTCGTCTCTGTTTGTTACTGTTCTAAACAATTGCTTAAAACAGAATTACTGAATTGAGCAGTTTCAACCCTCCAAACAACAATCGCAATTTTCACCCCTGAAGAAAGAAGAGGCCAATATCCAAATCAATTGAATTGAAATTGTCTCTCCTCATAGCCTAGTGAGTATCGCGACTCCTCAAGATTCTTATCCTAATAAAGGAGGAGGAATATATAGACACTGTGAGAGAGATTGGTTGAAGATTAATTTTTAATTTTAATAGGTAAGTAAATACTCAGAATATCAATGCATAATTCTCCATAATTAAATAATCATTGTCCCTCTTGAGAAGTGAAAACGATTTAATTTCAAAAATAATAATTTTATAAAATTTACTCCTGGAAGAATTTTCTGGTGAGAATCAGTTGATTCGAAATGCAGATGAAGTCAATTGATATTGCTGGGAAAACTGCTGAGGGAAAGGCAATACAAATTACCCTACCTTCCGATTCAAATGTTGTTGATGATACTAAAGATCGTGAATATTTACAACGATGGTTGGTGGAACAACAACCCAGTGAGCTCGCAGTAATTAACACAAGACTATTACCAGCATTACTTCAACAGATTATTGATTCATCTTTTCATAATAATAATTTACGAGTATTAAGTTTTCGTTCAAGTCAATTTAATCAAGATAATTTACAACTTTTAATTCATTTATTACGACGAAATCGTTCGATTGAATCAGTTGATTTATTTCATTGTCTTCAACTCTTTCCGATAAATACTACATCTAACTCTGATCCAAAAGGTTCAATCTCTTCTTTAATCAATGAATTATTGCAATTATTTGCTGATTCCCGTTATTTAAGATCAATTTGTGGTTGCACAGTCACAAAACCAATCTTACGTATTGCTAAACCACTTACTTCAACAGAAATGGATTTCATTTATGCTGAATTAAGAAAAAGCCATGATCTTAAAGTATTATCTCTTTGCTGTTACCACTCTATGGAATCAGTCCTACTTGCAACATTAAACAACCAATCATTATTTCAATTAATGTTACATGATATTGAAACTTTCGACGTTCAACAAGCTTCGTCAGGAGTTTTATTTAATGGAAATAATGTGAAAAATAATTCACTTAAATCTCTACAATTAAAATTTAGCTCTCATATGCTTTCGAGCTCGATCTCTCAGTGCTTGAGTTGGTTAAGCAATAATCTCATTCCAAACTATACCATTACAACATTACAAATTGATTATCTTCCATTAGAGGATTATTCTATTCAATTTTTATGTGACGTATTAGGGAAAAGCAAAAATTTATTGCATTTAGGATTGTTTAACATTCATTGGAATTGGATTAATTGGAAGAAGTTAACACAAGGTCTTTCGGAGAATCGTTCTTTAAGAATTTTGCGGTTGGATGCAAATAATGATGTAGATCATCGTTCAAGGCAAGTGCTCGCAAAGGCATTGGAAAATCGTCATAGTCCATTGATTTTACGGTAAGTATATGTTCTCTGATTTCATCGAATTTGGTCTGACTCTTTGTGTAGTGTTGGGGATACTGAAAAGATCTTTGGTGATATGCAAGGCCGTTACAGTGCGGACGAATGGGAAGTTGGCGATAGTATTGAAGCAATTGTTAATAATGGCGATGAGTAAGAACTATTTATTGATTAAATCTTCAGAAAGATTTTAATTTCTCCTTTAGTTGGTCTCCAGCGGTCGTTGTTGCTGTGTTAGAAGATTTCAAATACAATGTTCAATTCAAATCTAATTGCATGGTAACAAATTTTGTCTTTTGAAATTCTTTGCAAAGCTAAAAGTATTTCATAGATTAAAACCAATTGCAGAGCTGATTTATTGCGACGTGGTAGTCAATTTGCTCGTCCGAATTCAATCGATCCGTCGTCTTACCCATCTGAGCCATTATTTCCAACTCAAGACGAACCAAAGTTTAAAGAGGGTCAAGAAGTTCTCGCTCGTTTCTATGGCGATAACATCTGGTACCATGCGGTTGTCATGGGTTGCAAGGCTGGAAGTTGCGTCGTTGATCTTAAATTCGATGACGGAATGATTCACAATGAGGTGGAGGAGCATTTAATTCAAACAAATATTCCATACGGATCTTCAGATAAGGACCTCAATAACAATTTTTACGACGCGGGCATATACCAGCGGGGCGATTACGTTGAGGTCTATAAAGCCTCCGAAGGTGCTTGGAGAAGGGGTCGCATTGCGTCAGATAAGAAGAATGGATCTTACGACGTTCGAATGGAAAGCGGTCAAGATGAAGTGTGTCGTGGTCGATTTATGAGATTTCATTTTCGATCCAAAGATCCAGTCGATGTCAGAATTTTAGGGACAACTGTTTGGAAGACCGGTCATATAATTCGTCAAGAGAAGAATGGCCCTTATGTTATCCAATTCGATGATACAAATCAAGAGGAGAAAAATGTTGATCCGAAGCGCTTAATGCCGATTAGTCGCCATGTCATTCGCCAAAGATCCGTTGAGTTTGCCCAAAAAATTGATGAAGTTATCCAGTCCTCCCAATTAAATGCGTTGAAATATTCAAAAGATGGAACTATTGAATCTAGTAACGCACCTCCTGCAGAGGATCATTCTCGTGGAAAACCACAAGTTCCAGCTTTAACCTATGATGCACGCAAAGAAGAGCCAATTGCAAATGATATGAAAAAGGCATGGGAAACACCTCGCCGGCCTGTTGAAGAGTTGACAGACAATGATGTGAATCGAAGTGGAAATACACCCGGTGTTGAAGCTGACGACCAAGTTATGGTAAATCCTCGTCGCGTTAACCGCAGACAATTAAAGCAGCAGCAAAATAAGAATTCTGAAAACTCACCTGATCCATCACGCAGTGGCGAACTTGTTCAACCACGACCCCCTGCTCAAGAGAAGAAATTCACCTCCCCACGTGTTTTAAATGATTCACGAATTTATGCTGAAAGGAATGGAGCGGGTATTGATGGTGAAAATTTGAACAACCGCCATCCGAACCAGTACGATATTTCACCACCTAACGAGAATTACCAGAATCCCATGATGTATCAAATGCCTTCAATGCCTACGCCTTATCAGATGGTGCCGCCAAGTAATGTTCCTCCACATGCTGATTTTTACGCTCAGTATCAACTGCCACCTATACATTCCGCACCATTTTCTCATCAATCCTCCTTTAATAATCAGAATGCCAATGGAGACCCTTACCGAACTCCGTATCCTCAAAGGATGGAAACCCCGCCTCCAATTAGCAATCCACCTCATTATTCAAATAATGTTCAGCAGTTCAACGGTTCAATCAATCCCCAGTTTTCTCGGCAACCTTCCTTTACCGCTTTTCAGGTTGGGGAGAAAGTCAACATCCTGGTGGATGAGAGGACTGGTCAATATCAGTTGTGCTTTGTGCATAGCTTAAATCTTGATGGCACCATTAATTTAATGACATTTAATGGAGTTTTAATGAACCAAGTTGATCCTCGGTTTGTGCAACGGTTGCCAGCCGAAGCTTCGATGACTATGCCACAATCCAACCCTTATGTCACGCCAACGCAGCCATCCCATTCTATTCTTACCCTGCATTCAGCCTCTGCTTCGCATTCTCAAAATGTGCAAAATCCAACGATGGCCCCACTCTCTGCTCCGCCGAAAACTTACGAAGGCGTCGTGCGAGCGCAATCGAACCCTCCCTCCCATCCGAGTAGTGCTGGAACTTCACGTCCAATTGTTCTTGAGAAAAAATCACATTACAAAAACGGGTTACAAGTGTTGGTCGAGGTTGAGATTAATGCTTATGAGAACTTGACAATGGAGGGGAAAATTGTAAAATATCATGGTGATGGAATGTATTCTGTATTATTGAACCATGAGCAAGATGAGCGAATTGTTGATGAATCACTTATCGCTCCTGTTGCTATGTCCCAAATCCCACCAACTTCTACGTCCACTCAAGGAGAATCCAAGTTCGCTGAGGGAAAGCAGCTTCAACCCAGTCAACAAACCACCGCAAAAAGCGATTTAGTAACGCCACCCAAAATTGTCAACCCATCTTCCGTTCTATCACCAGAGAAGGTTCAAGATAAAGAAAGCAGCGAGAAAGTTTCATCCTTGGCCTCCTCTAATCCGCGGAAATCAAATGCCTCTAATTCAGTACGGATACATGAAGAGGCCATTCAGTACGAACGTGAAAGTGCGAATAAACCGACTGTTAGAAGAAGACATGCCCTTTCTTATGTAGGTTCCGATGACGGTGATGTGCAAGATGAGGTTGATGCAGATGAAAATTCGAAGAAAGTGGATATTTTTGAACCGGAGTTTCCAATTGTCTCCCCAAGTCGCGTGTTCGATTCCCCGACACCAATAACCACTCAACTGCCTTACACAGTTGGAATGAATGTGTATTACCAAGCACCTGGTCAAAATAAATCATATCTCGGTACAATCGATGCAATTAATGCAGTTGAACAGACTGTGTCATTGCTCCTCGAATTTGGTAATTACGTGCACAATATTCACTTTAATCAAATTCTCCCCTATAATTTACCCACGCAGTACCAACCAGATTCACTTCAAAGCACTACCACCTCCCCGCGAGCTGTTGATTCTGCTGCTGAATCGAAACATCAACGAGATAAAGATGATGAAGAAATTGATAGACATACAGACTTGAAGAGACAAACACCGAAAGACGACCCAGTACCACCTGGAATTCGACCTCCTCCGTTGAATGAGCTTCTAATTCAGACTCCTCAAAAGCCAACACAAGGAAGGAAATCTCACCAATACCAACGAAAGAACCTTGCAACTGCATCATCTTCTCCCGCTGCGATTGAGGCACTCAATAATAACCCAGTGCCATCTGGCGATGAGAGAACTTTGTCCAATGATAGCACTCCGTCGGCTGCGTTGTTGGCGGTTTTAGCAAACTCTTCACCACAAGTGCAAACTCATTCACAACCAAGAGAGTCCTTTGTCTCAGACTGGAGGAAGTCCTCAATCGGTGTAGTTGGGACAGGCTCGTACCAGTTTATCGCCTTCTTCAATCACAATCACGCTCCTGCGGCGAGTGGGAACTGGAATGAAATGGTCATTTACTGCAATTACTCGCATAAAAAAGCCTTAAAGGCTCGTCAATTTCACGTTCACCTCGTATTAGGCAATCCCGTTCCGTCTGAGAAAGATGGTGATTCCAATGATGCATTAGAGGACATGATTGAATATTTTGTTATTGAAGATCATATTTCAGTGAAAACGGTTGCTTCATTTAGTGAAGATATGATTCCATTTCCTCATATTAGTGAAAAAGATTATATTACGATATGCTGGAGAATTCGTCAAAACAATAACACTTCTGCCTTTTTGAAAGTGGTTACAAGTTTAAAAGTCGTTGTCTATGAGAAGATGAAGGCTAGTGCATACGGTGAGGTTCCTTTGCAAACTCAAGAGCTCCCAGATGGTCTGTGTAGCTTTCAGACATTGCCATTGACGCCGATTTCCTCTGACAAGAGACAGGTGATTGATTATATTACGACTAAAGGTGGAAACGCATCAGCGCAGCTCATTATTCATGAAGACATCGTCTCTCAAGTTCTTCTACCTATCTGGGAGCTTGACAAACTTTCAACGCTCTCCGATTTAGAGTCCAGATACCCTCTCTTTTCGACTATATCGAAGGAAGTATTGCACAAAAAACAGCAGTCAAGCACCCCTCGCCACCAACA
Source organism: Poterioochromonas sp. DS (assembly GCA_015145745.1). Lineage (NCBI taxonomy): Eukaryota > Synurophyceae > Ochromonadales > Ochromonadaceae > Poterioochromonas > Poterioochromonas sp. DS. Next base: position 18,089 of record VKHI01000538.1, read on the forward strand.
AAGATCTCATGCCATAGAGAAGAAAATTACTCTCGTTAATGTGCTTTTACCCTCACATCATCACCCTTGCACTTTAGCGAGTAATTTACAAAGACTTTACACCCGCTTCTTCCAATATTATCATTGTACCTTATCATTCCACTATTATCAACCATCCTCTGCAAATACTGCCTTACCTGGTGCAGTGGCAAAGGCTGATCCAACAAACATGCGCGTAACGATGTTGACCAATTTACAGACTCTTTATCAAACTATTACTCAAAACATGAAGTTGGCAATGTTTTTTGTTTTTTTACCAGTTTCAGTGACTCAAACTCCAGCGAATCAACCTCGTTCGAATAATGTCACGCGCAGATTATTGTCGGAAGAGGAATTGTACCAATCTATGGTTAATCTCTTTCAGCATTTAATCTCTACTGCGACACAATCCCCAACGAATAGTGCTCGAACACTCTCCTCTCACCAACAGGGGAATAGTCCAGTCTCCTCATCTCTTGCCCCGGATTCTATTGTGCAAGATGTTTTGTCAGAACTTCAATTCTGGTATATGGAGTGTCTGAATGTAAAATCAGTCACTCCAATCACAGCAGGGAGCAATCCTCCTCGAATTGTTGGATTGAAATGGAAATATTTCCACACTCTACTCCCTTATTTTAAATTTGTTCTTATCCTTCTCATTGTTCAACAACTTATTCTAGAGTCACCCGCCACTACTCGAAGTGGTGAGAAAGAGCGGAAAGGTCGCAGTCGTACAAAGAGCGAGGACTCGAAAGATTATCGAGACGATGAGCAAGTGTATCCGACTGCCGAGTATGATGATGAGTGGTTATTCACTCTGTGGAACTCTTATCAACAACGGCACACGTACACCTTAGCTGCAGTGGTTTTTTATTTTGAAGTTTTGTCAATGATGGAAGGATTTCTCAATTCCCTTCCCACTGCTAGCAATAGCAGTGGAGGTTTATCATCCCAACAACAGCGAGCCACTTTAGCACTTTTGGAAGAATTAATTACTTCCACACAATTTATCCACAATAAAATTACCTCTCTAGATGCTGCCTCGCCTTCAACAAATGGAAAGAACCGCTTAGTTCAGCTTTGTTGGGAAGAATTATTGCCAAAATTCTTTTTACAATATTCCACATATCTCATGGGAAATAAACTTGCCGATTTGATGCATCATGTGCTTTCGGTGTTATGGGAAAGAGCTAAGACCCTCCCGACACCGTCTCTTGGTTCCGAGGGCAAGAAAGACTCTGGCACTCCTACCGCAGGAGGAGAACGGAGAACCACTCGGAGATCTAAGCATGGCAATATTTTTGAAGCTTTGCAGATTTATTGCGTTGCGCTCCCTCATCGTCTCTCCACATCTTTAACGAATAACATGGAGGGAGAGAAGGAGAAGGAGCGGAGTGGGAAATACTCTTTATATTATTGTTCGAAGGATTTCCATGATGGTGTGGTGTTACCTTATTTGCAATCACTGAAAGTTCCGATCCACACTCACAATCAATCAGACTTTTTCATTTCTATTAGAGAATTCCCTTTCACCTTACCTGAAGAATTATCATCCTTAGTCAATGATGGCAAAAATGATCGTCGTCGAAGTCGGAGTCATTCGACTCATCGTCATCGATCTCGTGCAAGAAGTCAAAGTAAGACGAATCCAAGTCCACGCCATCACGCGAATAGTCACTCAGGTGACGAGTCCAGCTTAGAGAATGCAAGTCGCAGTCGTGGATCGACTCAAACGGAGCAGCAGCTATTGCTTCCAATTAAACAACAAAATTCACCAGAAAATCACAATATTTTTAATAATAGTAATACAGGAGGCGGTAGTGGTAGCGAATATTACTCGTTACAAGAGCAATTTATCGAGCAATTGATCGAACAACTTTCTCTACTCCCACCTGGAGTGAAACCGGAGCATCATTCAGCTCCAGCTGTACAAGCAGCGAAACACCAACTAACTCAAATTACTAATCAGTTTATGAAACAAGGTGTTTACTGCTTAGAAGATTTACTACAACTTCCTTCTCTTCTTTTATCCCAGAATGGTGGGAAGAAAACTTCGACAACAGCTGATCAGTTGCGAGACCATCTCACTCAATTACTAATGAAATTCTTTGATGATTTAGAAATTACGAAGTTTTATCAATTAAAGTTGATTCATTTCCTCTTACAACATCAACAAAACAGTTCTTCGACTTGATAAATACTTGCAAGTTATTTCTCCCCCTTTAAAATCTTCTTGCCTTATCAAGTCTCCTTTTTATTTAGAGTCGGGTTGTATTAATATAGGCACAATGAGTGCTTATTTGTTTTCGTCTGTTATTTTTATTTCTCTCTTCTTTTATTTCTTCTCAACCCCATTTTTGTAGCTGATTTACGGATGGATTGATTGGTGTGGATTGTTTGATTTTACGACTAGTTTGTACGATTTTTTTTTTTCTTTCTCAATCGATTTCTTCTTTCCCACTCAAACAAATTCCACTGATAGTCTAATCATTATCTAGATAAGAATAAGAAAATAGTAAAGATAAATAGATAGTATTCACCTATAGGTCGTTTAGGAGGTTAAGAATCTTAAGAAGTAATAAGAATAAAGAATAATAATAATATAATGGTAGTAGGTAAGTGTAGTAGGATGTGTAGTTGGTCGTTGTAGTATGCATTCTTATTAGGACCAATTTAGTTTGATAAGAAAAAAAAGTGAAATTAACTTATTAGCAAAACATTAAAAATTAAAATCAACACTGTTTCATTCGAATTATTTCATGCAATGAGATCGTGAGATCGTTAAGTTTTTTCAAAATCTCGATATTTGAAAAACTAGTATTTTCTCCTCCTATTATTGAACTCAATCGTCATATCGTCATTGAAGTGAATTAGATTCGTCAGTTAGTTTGACTCTCTCTATAGATCTATTATTTGATTCCATATCCCACTTCCATTATGTCTGATTCTGTTCCTCTTCATTTGCCAACCAAGAGTGGTATCAGAGCTGGTGGAGGATCGAACCCTGTGACTGTTGTTCGAG
>VKHI01000539.1:0-21114 GCA_015145745.1 Poterioochromonas sp. DS
TTGTCATCTTATGGCAGAGAATTCCATTGAAGTTCTTTATACACCACGCAGTTCTCAATACTCCATTGATGATAATGCTTTTCTAACTGGATTTAAAGATATTTATGCTCTCGCAGCTCACGAATATGATTACATTGGGTCGAAGGCCACCGTGCTTTATGCTCAATTGACCTTTATATGTAGAAGCAAACTATTATATGAGGTCTTGAAACATTTATTGAAATATCTTGACTCACCAACGATCAATTACTATGAACTTTTATGCGTTACTGAAGTGATCAAGACCAATGGCGTCTTTTCACGATTGGCTGGTCTGCTTGACTTGAAATTGATTCTCTTTCAAGCATTACCGAAACTTCAATCCGCCATTGCAAGAATCACGGATCTCGAAAAGCAAGAAACTGCAATGTTGTCTTTGTCAGACCTTTTAATCGGATATACCACTGTTTGGACGCATTACAAAGATGAGCTCGCTCAATTACACAACGGATTAGTTCCAATGATTTTATCGCATTTTGGTTTCTCTTCATATAGTAATAATGATGATGAGGCTATGAATGTAGATGAAGTTTCCACAAAGAACGGAGGGAATGGTAATAGCAACAGTCATCGATTTGATTTGTTCTACGGTTACCTTTTGTTGCATCTCGCTGACTCCTCCATGTTCGATAATCTCAGCATACAAAACTGGAAGTTGATGTGGCAGCTCATTGTACAAACTTTGTTGAAGGGATATTTTCAACCATTGCAACTCATTATGGAAGCATTAACAATACGATTGGTGGAAATGCTGTTCCTGCGATATCAGGAAAACCCTGACGAAACCTCGAGAAATGAGAAATATCTCTTTGTGAAGGACCTTCTCTCGTCCCCCTCATCTTCTTTATCCTGGCCAAAGCTCTTGCATAGCTTCGTTCATGCCCGCTCTGTCGTGTCTGATGTGGAAGATGATCCTGACGAAGGAGGTGCAGCACGTCCATCCATCTGGGGTCCGATGCTTGATCCATTGAATCAGGCGGTAGAGTTTTTGAAAGTTGTGAAAACTCGATTCTTTACAGCAAAGATGTTTGAATTTAATCTCTCATCGGATTATTTCAATAAAGAAGTATCATCGGCCTTTTATTCCATGGTACAATGTCGTATTGTTAACTTCTTAGATGATGCAACTCATTTACAGGATTTCTTTCAAGTATTAAAGGAAATTCCTTATACAAATGAAGGTGAGAAGAAGGCGATTAATTATCTTCAAGCAGAGATCTTTGCGGCATTCTTTCGGTCGTTTTTAAAGAATAGAGAAGCGAAGAAGAACGCGAAGGAAGTGAATGAAGTAGATAACGAAATTGACGGAGAAGAGAGCGAAGTTATAAAGATAGAGAAAGTATTTTGTCAGTTCTTATTAGGAGATATTCTCGATTCTCTGCCATTAGAATATGGTCGAGAATGGCAAGAGGCAATTTCCTTTGCATTAGATGACACAGTGGTGGAGGAGTTAGGTCTTCTTCATCATGCTATTTTAGATCTTTTCCAACAAGCATTACGAGAGACTTCTTCCATCGACCCTGCCACCCTCGACCCTGTCACCGAAGATGGCGATGAAGAAGAGGACAAGGAAGGGCTACAAGAACTTGAGGAAGGAGTCGTCGATGATATTGAGGAAGAAATGAGAGCAAGTCACATTCACGCTGGTGAACAAGTAGAAGTTGACGATGAAAATAACGAAGAAGAGATGGAAATTGAAGATGATGAAGCAGAAAGTCTTGAGAGAGTTGAGATGTCAAAGAGAAGAGGAGTGATGGAGATGGATGATGGATTCTCAAGACAAAGTAAAATTTTCATGTTTGCCTTTGGATTATTGAACGGTGATTGCATAGCTCGTGCGACTACTTTGAGTTCTAGTTCCATGAATATCTCCGAAGAAAGATTGAAGAGAAGAAAAGAATTGCTCGTTGCGAATGAAGTGTTTCAGATTGTGATTCATCCTCAAACGAATCTCTTATCTCCTTATCATACTTCTCGCTATGAGTTTGCATCGATTATTAATACGTTGATCGATTTCTTCTCTTACCAGCATGCATTAAAAGGCTCAGTCACTTCGGTCTTCGCCTATCACCTGCACTTGCTGTATGCAAAGATCATCGGTGGTGTGGACCTTTCTTCGAGTAATCGCCTTCCACCTCTTCCTGCTCTCCCTTCAACACCCGCTGTCCCTCCAGCAGGCATGATAGCGACTCTTATGACTCGATCCAATGACTCATTTGCACATCCTCCACCTGCTCCTCATCTGTCAGATGATGGAAGTTCCTCACCTCCAAGAAAGAAGACAATGATCGCTCCCTCTTCATCAAGCGCGGCCTTTCATCGTAGCTGGGATCAAGAAAGCCTTGCATCATCTATAGCCATGAGATCGGGGAGTGTTGATGCTGTAAACTTGACGTATTCCACCGATTCATCTGTTCCTATTCCTAGTCATATTGATGTGAAAGATGCAGGGGCACCTTCTGTTTCACTTTCTCAGTCAGCTTCATTGGATTATACAGGTATCTTAGTGGAGGAAGCAAGAGCTTCTCTCACAACACCTTCAAGCCTATTACTCCGAAGCACAGACTCGAATGATCATCATGCCATGAGGGAAAGGCCTCCACGACCTTCTATTCCACACCCACCAGCACAATCGATTATTGTGGAAGAAGAGGAGAGCGAAGCAGAGGCGGAGAAGAGACAAGCAGAGATCGCGTCAGAGGTCAAGAGACAACAGAAGATGCTCAAACAGACCGTGGATACGATCCATCATATCTTACAAGATATTCTTCGGTGGATTCCCATTCAATGGATTACCTTAGCCTTACAGACTTTCTTCCCTGTCCTAATTGAAGGAGTGATTCATTCAGAGGAAGAAGTGTCGAATAAGTCTGTTGATGCCTTGCAATTGATCTTTAGTTGTCTCTTCCCTTCGACCTATCTCGCAGGCTCGTCCTCTAATCTATTAAATGAGAAGGATGGAGAAGGAAGAAAGACAAACGAAGGATATTATCAATCATGGATCGATCAATTAATGTCATTGTATGAGACTCATTCCTTCTCCTGGAAGATTAAAGCAGTGTTGTTGCAGGTGTCAGTGCAGTTATTGCTTCAACATTGGTTTTTCTTGTCCGTTGATCAGCGTCAAACATTAAAAACATTGTTTATGAATGGGATGAAGGATGAGCAGTTGAACATCCGTGGTGTTGCATCGAGTGGTATGATCTTGTATTTGGGTTTTAAGACACCAAAGGAGTTGAAAGAGATCGCTGAACTCTATACTCGCAATAGTGAGAAGTTAGCAACAAGGTAAGCAATCTCTCTGGTTTGGATTGTTCATGTTTGGTGTAACTCATCTGGGTGTTTATGTTCATAGGGAGAAGAATCGAAGAAGAATGTTGAAATCATCTTCTCGTGATTCTCATGATACAACGAGGACAGGTCATCTATCGGTTGGTGGAACAACTGTCACAGGAAGCATGGATAGTCAGTGGGGTCCTTCGATCGCTTCGTTCGGAACTGGTCAGCCTCTACCTCATGCATCGAATCTATCGTCATCGGCGTTACCTGATAGCGAGTATGCGTTGAACATTCAGATGATATCATGCATCGTTCTGACTCGTCCTTGTGATCTACCATCATATTTGCCCAAGTTGATTGGCAGCTTCCTTCGCCATCGTCATTACTACGATGTGAATAAGCTGATCATCACGAAGACGATTCAAGCCTTTCAAGAGAGTCATCATGATCGTTGGGAGGAATTTCAACTTGCATTCACGTCAGAGCAGTTGATGGACTTACAAGGAGTAGGGGCTGCTTACTACTTCGCATAAATTAGATAGTGTGAATGAAGGATGTAAACAGGTAGAGTAGCTTATGTGGTATAGATTGTTTTAGGATAGTTTATAATTATTATTAGTAGGTGGGTGTTTTCTTGTGTTGTATTTGTGGAAGAACTCAGTAAGATTGTATTCATAGAAACAACAATGATAAAAATAATATAAAAAAGGTATAATGATATAAACTGTTATTGATTCATTCATTGTCCCTCACATAAATGAACGTCAAATCATCAGAAATATGAGGAAATTTCATGAAGTCCTTGGCCTTGATGGAATAACAAGTCTTTCAAGATTCTTCAATGTGGGTAATGCATCTAAACTTCTCTCTCCATCTCCAGAGACATGACGAGATCTAATTCTTTCACATTTGGACAACAAAACAATAAATTATTAGAAATTTTTCCTTGTAAAGCAATTCTCTCGCTCATTATCGGAACTAATGCATGAAGAGGCTTCGGGTTCTCATAACCCTTAAAACTCTTGAAGCTTAAGTCTTTTACCTTGCTCAATTGTCCAAGATCATTAAAACACTTGCACTTTATGATGGAAATCTTAGGAACACCATTTAAAGGAGTAAAATCTGAAATGAGTTGCATATCTTGAAGAGTAACTACTTTATTCTTCTTATTCTTATTCAGAGGATTAGCATCATATCCTAATCCATCCAAGGAAAAAAGGTTCCTTAAACGAAGTCTAAGAACAGGAATACAACCAAAAGGTTGGACGTTCGGAATAAATTTTGAATAATATTCAATGCAGGCTCGTAAAATTGGTGATAGACAGGGGATTCCAGCTATCAACCATAAAGCGCTTCAATGCTATCGGAAGAGTGTTGAATGATTGATTGGGAATATTGCAAAGTTGAAGGTTTTGTACTGCTTTAAAGCAATTAATATCAATAATAGCTTCTTCGTTCGGGTGTACGATTTTAATGCGACGAGAGTAAGTCAATGCATTACGATAATCAACGATTCTAAAACAATGATCAATAGTGATATCTCTGGTGTTTTGTAGTGGTGTGATATCAATAATATTTTTACAATGCCAAAATGTTATCTTTGGAATATTTACAAACATCCTTACATTATCGACACAATCAACATTGTCTAAATAAACTTCACGAAGATGCTCGGGTAAGGTAATTGGAAAGGATGAGAACTTTCCCATCAGTTTCAATGACTCAAGTGAGGGAGGAAGAACGACAGGAAAGGGTTTCAAAAAATTCCGAACCATGCTGAGAGTTAGGTGTTTAATCCCGTAATCTTGTTCAAGAATAAGATTAGACCATTTCGCAAATGGGTCAAGGCGTATATGCAGTTTCTGAATTTTCTCCATTTGCGTTTGATGCTCTCGAAACACTTCAAAATGAACATGCAGAGACCTCGGAAAAGGATAGAGAATCAAAGTAACACTTTCCCCCACATTAATATGTAGTTGATGTTCGGGAAATAATATATATTGTGCGACTTTTGCACGAAAGTTCTCATCCCTTATATATCGGTGAATGAAGTTGTGTTTCAAGTCTTTCTCTTGTATAAACTCAAAATGTTGTAAAACATCCACAGAGAAGCTAAGACAACAAGATCCAAACATAATCTTATCCTGATGTTCTAGGAATGAAGCAATATACAAGCAGAGATCATTGGGTAACAGTAGAATGTTCATTTCAAATCAACAGTGAAACAACCACGACTCCCTCACAGAACAAAGAAAGACAACCAATGAGATAACTCTGGAATAAAATGCTTTGTCTGAGTTAATTTAACTAATGCTTTGTGATGTTTTGATTGTTTTCTTCCTCTAATTACTAATATTCGATGACGGTCAAAGGACTCGGAATTCCAGGAATTTCTGAGGAAAAACGAATCGAGGGACTAAGGGAATGAAGGTTAGGGTGAGTTAGGGCTATGGCTAGGGTTAGGGTAAGGGTTAGGGTTCTTTCTTTGGCGAAGAAATCTTCTTACTTGAGACCTTCGATGGCTAAGAATTACCCATTTTTAATTTCTGTTTATTGAAGTCTCTCAAGTGCGATTAAAGGAAATGAAAGTTATGGCACAGTTGGTTAATTTAACATCGTACTAATTCTTTCATTAGGTTTTGCTGCCCAGATGAATGTGCTAATGATAATTCAGACACTCCAAAATTATTCAATAATCAAGTTTTGAATGAATGAAAATAGACAGCAATTGGAATGATAATTAGAAATACCAAGATTGACCTAATTGTAATAAATGATACTACTTCATTTTTATCTTTCCTTGAGAGAACAATATGATGAAAGAGAACATTCTCAACATGAAAGGTATCTCCTACCAAAGATTGAAATTCTTCTTTCTTCAGCTTCTGTGACGATATTTCGATTACAATCCGTTTAATTATCGGATAGTTCATCAATAATTTAAGGAATTTTTTATCAGTAAAGTGCAGAGAACTACCATTAACACGGAACTCTATCTCTTTTAAGTGGGTTGCGGTAGATAAGAGGGAGTTTGTAAATGATTTCGCGAAATGGTTCGGGGTTGAATAAAGCTTTAAATGAGTAATATATCGAAGATCTACTAGATAACTGACATCATGATCAATAAGAACTAGCTCTTTGACATTATTCAGAGCTTCCGCGCTTCTAAAATTTGGAGACGAGATCTCAACCTTCGAACGATTATTTAATGCGCTCCAATCTGTTGCCCCATCATTTGTAATCCTGATGATTGGAATATTCTCTAAGTTCTGAAAGGAGAAATTAGGACAATATTCGACTTCAAGCTCACGTAATCGATGGTCGGCGGGAAGAGTAAAAGGAACAAGCATATTTCGCAGTGTTAAGGATCTTAACGAAAAAGGAAAACCTTTAGAGAACAACAAAGGGAGTTGTCTAAACATAAGATTTGGTGAATTGTAATAATCGATTGTCAGCGATTGAATTTTCTCAAGACGATCTAAATTCACTGGTTCTCCACTGTAGCTGAATAGTCTTACCACTTTACTAAATTGAAAGCTTCTATTACATTCTCTAATCGGACAGGACTCGATGAGAATAATGGTGTTGTGATTTAGTCCGGAAATATCGGTCACAGAAGAGCAATTGATAAGATGTAGCTCATAGATGTGGTTCAGACAACTAACATCACTGATCTCGATACAATCCCAAAGTTGAAGAAACTGTAGATTTCTGAGCTGTGAAATATCTGTCGCATGGAATCTATTGCATTGTAATATATCTAGTCTTCGTAGTTCAGGAATAATCAGAGGAGGTTGAGGAAAATCACGTAAATAAGTAAAATCTAACTCTTTTAATCCTGGTAACTTACCCATTTCATCTAATAATTCACCTATTGGGATTAATCTGAGATCAGTTTTCTCGTAAAGGTATAAATTTAGACGTTGAAGGTGATTGATTCGAGGTCGGAATCGCATAAAATCGCGGATATCTATAGAAAGAGATCGCATAGATATTTTCCAATTATCTTCACCATCTACTACTTCTTTACTCTCATATCTCTCACGAAACTTGAGGTTTAGTTGGGAATATGGATTCTCAATCACCTTCAAGAGAGAATTCTGCTTTTCCAAGAAATCTTTTGTAAAATCCTCAATGTTAATAATGATTTGACGAACTCCCATCATAAGTGCGTTACAATAGAAGCAATTAATACGAGCATATTCCAACTGATCAGAAAGAGCGACATAGCTCAAAATCTCTCGATGAATATCAATTGGCAACTTCATCCAGGGGTAGGGAATCTAGTCTTCTGAATGGAAAAATGGTGCTGTCGATGTCCAATCCCAATGTCTCACCAAAATAGAGGCTTGAAGCAAAGAATGAATGTGAGCAATGGAGAAATGAAATTTGAGATTTTCCGCTTGTTAGTCAAGAATTTCTAATCTAACAAGAGTAACGAAAATTCGAAAAATCGAAATGTGTAGACAATCTTTCTGGGTTGTGTTTTTCGCACTGTGAATTTGGTGCATAAAAGAATAGGATGATAAAACTGCAGGTATTATCCAATGAACTTCATCTATATATCTCCACTTTCTTAGATAAGATCGAAAATGTGAACTTTGGATTATGTTGTATTCGTTTCTATCAAGATCTTTTCATTAAGTTTCTCCGTCATTTTCATTTCAATGAAGAATATTATTCTAACTGTGAAACCTATTTTAAAAAATTTACAAAATATATCATATTACCTGAATATCAACTCCATTTAACCTTCCCAAAGATTAAAAATCCTCCATCCTTACCTTTCCCCAAGATTTATTCTCTTTCCTCAGAGTACAGTGATTTTCAGAAGCATTTATTCCATCAGATAGAGAAAATTCACAGTTTAGAACTTTACCTCTTGTCGATACCCGAAGGTCATGATCTTATCTTTCTGGAAGATTATGGCCTTAAACGTTTAAATATCAGTAAATTTTGCGAGGGTGAGACTCGCTTTCCGGTGATTCTTCCTGTATCACTTGAGTGCTTAGAAGTACGAGGATTTTCAACCTTTAACCCAACATCCTTTAGTGATGTATTCTCTCATCTTCATGAACTTACTTTATCCTACATCCCTACTCTTAGTGATGTTACCTTGTTTGTCAATATTCGTAAGTTAAGATTAAAGTATTGTAAAAGTATAGTTAATATCACACCACTTCAGACCACTGAAGATATTGTCATTATAGGATGTTCGATTGTTGATTATCGCAATTGTTTGACTTATTCTCGTCGGATTGATATTACTTGTGATCAGAATATTATTATAGATGTCAGCTGCTTTAAAGCAGTGCAAAGCCTAATAATTCGTAATGTCAGCCCAGATTCAGTACCGAACGAGTTTCCATTGACATTGAAGCGATTGACAATCGAAAAAACTTGTGCACTCTTTAGTCCGGAAACACTCCCTCTGTTATCCAAAATCAATTATTTACAAGAATTAACTCTTTCAGGTTCATTAGATGTCAATCAAATCAGTTTTCTCGGTTGTATTCCTCTGGTGACGTTAAAAAATGGTTCTAACATTACATCCTTGAATGGATTGGGATATGATGAAGATCCTTCCAAGAATCTAAGGAATAAGAAGGTAACAATAGATAGTCTACTGAAAGTTGAAGACTTTACTCCTCTGAATACTATTCAAACAGTGATAATCAGTCGGTGTGACGGATTCTGCGATTTCGGCCAAGTGAAGGATGTCAAGAATCTGAGTATACGTCATTGCCATAATGCTAAAATGCAGCCATCAACTCAAATGATGAATGAGGAATTTTCAATGACCGGAAAGTTGGGTGACAATTTATTTATTCATCTTTCGAATGTCAGGGAATTAGATGTACGTCATGCGGAAGGAGTGGGAGGAAATAATTTGAAAGGATTAGAGATGTGCAAGAATCTACGAAGAGTTGTACTTCCACCTTCTTGGGAAGAACAAAAAACACCAGGATGGGAAATGTTAAAACAAGATTATTCCAAATTCTATTTCAATCAAGTTGCTTCCATATATTTAAAGGAGTCACAAGAATGAATGAATATATATATATATATATGAATAAAAATATATATTCTGTTTTGATCTATTTTCCATAGTTTGTTTTTCTTCGTAATAAGACAAATAAAATTGACTTTAACTGGAAAGAGTTCTCTCCAAATTGTTGGAGTTGAGAGAATCGCGTTGCGACTGAGGATGATCTCTGCAAGAGTCTTTCACCAAATATAGATGGATAATTTACTTGAATCCATTCCAGTGATTCTTTTAAGGTTTCATTCGCAGGTTAGAACTTTATCTTTCCAAGATTATGACCGTAAAAATCTCAATATCATAAACTTTCGGGGCTGGGTGACTCGCTTCCCTGTCATCCACTTGCATCTCTTGAGTATTTGGAAACGTTGAACCACTTTTAGTTGTGATTCAGGTAGAGTGTGCTCAAGTGTCGATTTTCGAATTGAGAAACCACCAGCAGTGGGAAAGTCGAATACTATGGGTTCGCAAGATATCGATTATTATCAATCTTTACGACGCGATATTCCTTTTATTTATTATTTTCTAGAAAATACTGTAATATCTAACTAAAATCAAGAAGTAAAACGAGATCAATCAGAATTGCGAGTCGATGCATTGAACTAACAACCTCCCTCTGGGTCAATTAGTCGATCTTTATTTACATATGGACCATTATTGCTGAAAGAAGCACTGCCAAAAGATTGTCCGGGCTCGAGATGAGAGGTCCATTTATCGTCAGTCACCCAGATGCGATAAATCCCCCAAGGAATATCCGCCTTGCTGTCCCAAAGGTCGTTCCAATACTTGGTCCAGACATCTTCCCAATCGGCACTACCTCGTTCGATTCCATCCGCAAGGACTTTGTCATCAACCTTTGCGTGAGCTTCATGTTCATTGAAAGGCACGTTATGTGCCTCGTACACAAGCACTTTCTCAATAAACTCTGGCACCCTTGGCTCGACGTGATCTGGAAGGTAGGATTTATCGAACTGAAATGCCTCACCCAGGGGACCTTTAGAGATTCGTTGGTAACCAGGCCCAAAGCCATAAGCTTCTGAAGTTAACAGTAGAAGTGCAAAGGCAGGATCTTCAGGCAAATCTCCTGCATCAGGATGACACATCATCACTTCTACATCAATCCATTTGTTCCCTTTTCTTATGATTGTAACAATCCATAAGTCGCTTCCCATCTTCTTCTTGCTATATTAATAGAGTAAAGCTAGCTTTGCCTGCCCAACCCCTGCCAAAGGTTGGAATGAAACTTATGGTTGAAGGAGCTTTGATTTGCTTCATGATGAGAAGAATATTATAAATTTTTGTGCTAACTCGCAAATATCTCTTTCCTTTTTTATATAGTAGTTCGACTTCGTTAGATAATCAAATTCACGCTGTTTCGTTGGATAACAAGAGGACATTCCCTGAAACTTTACAACGAGATGCTAAAATACTTCGACAATAAATCAGAATTGCGAGTCGATGCATTGAACTAACAACCTCCCTCTGGGTCAATAAGTCGGTCTTCATTTATATAGGGACCTTTTTCGCTGTAGGAGGCACTGCCGAAGGATTGTCCGGGCTCGAGATGAGAGGTCCATTTATCGTCAGTCACCCAGATGCGATAAATCCCCCAAGGAATATCCGCCTTGCTCCGCCAAAATTCGTTCCAATACTTACTCGAAACAGCTTCCCAATCGGCACTACCTCGCTCGATTCCATCCGCAAGGACTTTGTCATCAACCTTTGCGTGAGCTTCATGTTCATTGAAAGGCACGTTATGTGCCTCGTACACAAGCACTTTCTCAATAAACTCTGGCACCCTTGGCTCGACGTGATCTGGAAGGTAGGATTTATCGAACTGAAATGCCTCACCCAGGGGACCTTTAGAGATTCGTTGGTAACCAGGCCCAAAGCCATAAGCTTCTGAAGTTAACAGTAGAAGTGCAAAGGCAGGATCTTCAGGCAAATCTCCTGCATCAGGATGACACATCATCACTTCTACATCAATCCATTTGTTCCCTTTTCTTATGATTGTAACAATCCATAAGTCGCTTCCCATCTTCTTCTTGCTATATTAATAGAGTAAAGCTAGCTTTGCCTGCCCAACCCCTGCCAAAGGTTGGAATGAAACTTATGGTTGAAGGAGCTTTGATTTGCTTCATGATGAGAAGAATATTATAAATTTTTGTGCTAACTCGCAAATATCTCTTTCCTTTTTTATATAGTAGTTCGACTTCGTTAGATAATCAAATTCACGCTGTTTCGTTGGATAACAAGAGGACATTCCCTGAAACTTTACAACGAGATGCTAAAATACTTCGACAATAAATCAGAATTGCGAGTCGATGCATTGAACTAACAACCTCCCTCTGGGTCAATAAGTCGGTCTTCATTTATATAGGGACCTTTTTCGCTGTAGGAGGCACTGCCGAAGGATTGTCCGGGCTCGAGATGAGAGGTCCATTTATCGTCAGTCACCCAGATGCGATAAATCCCCCAAGGAATATCCGCCTTGCTCCGCCAAAATTCGTTCCAATACTTACTCGAAACAGCTTCCCAATCGGCACTACCTCGCTCGATTCCATCCGCAAGGACCTTGTCATTGACTTTGGCTTGTGCTTCATGTTCATTGAAAGGCAAGTTATGTGCCTCGTAAACAACCACTTTCTCAATAAACTCTGGCACCCTCGGCTCGACATGATCTGGTTGAAAGGATAGATCATACTCAATGGCCTCGCTTAACGGACATTGAGAGATACTTTGAACAGCCGATCCAAAGTTATAAGCTTCTGTAGTTAACAGTAGAAGTGCAAAGGCAGGATCTTCAGGCAAATCTCCTGCATCAGGATGACACATCATCACTTCTACATCAATCCATTTGTTCCCTTTTCTGATGACTGTGACGATCCATAAGTCGCTTCCCATCTTCTCTTATCTCTTTGTCTCTTCAGCTCTTAGCCTGCCCAACCCAATCCACAGAGATCCCAAAAGGTTGGAATGAATTTCACAGTAGATCTCTTATATCGAGAGGGGTTTTACAATTATAGAATAATAGAGCAGCAATCAATCATCGCTCTTCCAATAGTCGTTAGAATTCGTCAGATGATCAAAATTCACTCCCTCGTTATGTGCACAATTTAATCCACCTGAGTTTAAAATTCAATCTTTACTCGATTGACTTGTAAAATATTATCGTATAATTATTATCGTTCAACATAGCGGTCCACTTTACTTTATCCAACACGATGAAATCCTTATTTTCTGTTTTATCTCTTTCTATTTTTCTTATCCCTACCCTTTCAAGATCGATTCCGAGTCAGTACTAGAGGTTAAGTATCAGGATTATTTCTTTTACAACTTAGAAGTACATTGATTTTACTGTAGCTAATTATCAGATTGATTCTTCTCATTTCTTTTGTTTTCTGACATAAATTGTTGCAAGAGAATTGTAAATAACTTTGGAATAGTTTTGTTTTAACAGTTCCCATCCTTTTGTATCAACTTCTTCCCAATAATTGGGAAGAATAATTCTTTCAAGATTTTCCAGTGTCTCTAATCCTCCTAAAGACCTCACTGCCTTCCCTCCAAGACCAATGATTGTTAATTCTCTCACTTTAGGGAAGTGAATAAATAAATTATTCTCTTCAGTCCTTCCTCTTAAGGAAATTGTCTCACTCATCACGAACGATAACTTTAGGACACTGCTACACTGATATTCTAAATCAAGATTCTTTACATCTTTTACCTGACTAATATCATGAAATCTTTGACAATTATAAATGGCAATGCTCGGAATACTATTAAGAGGAGTAAAATCTTGAATATGTTGAAGATTTTCTAAAGTGACTCTTCGATTCTTCATACTCTTATTGGAAGGATCTTCATCATATCCTAAACCTTGTAAAGAGTGTAAATTTTCTAATTGAACTAAAGTTAAGATCGGAATACATCCAAACAGTTCAACTGATTTGACGGTAAGCAATCGCATGATCGTTAACTTTTGTAATTGACTAAAGTTGGTCGTACTTAAGGGAAGATTGTTCAATTTGATAGACAATCGCTTCAATGTTGGTGAGAATCTGAGTGGTAATGTACTGCCAATAGAGAGAAGAGTAAGCTTCTGTACTGTTTTAAAATTACAGACATCAAGCAGGGCACCTGGATTTGGAGATATAATTTCAATCTTGAGAGAGTAAGTGAAGGCACCGCGATAATCAAGAATTCCTAAGCATCCACTAATGGTAATATCCTTTGTATGTTGTAGAGGACTAATATCAGTGATATTATTGCATTGATATAGTTTTATCTTCTGAATATTTACGAGAAGATTCATGTCGGTGATCGTGTCGACACTGTAAAGTGCCAACTGTTGAAGATGAGAGAATACCGCTACAAGCCCCTCCGCAAAGGTTGAAAATGGTCCTTTCAATTCCAAACTCTCCAGAGAAAGAGGAGGATTGACAGGGACGTGTGTCGCACTGGATCCATCATTGGAGATAATAAGACTTTTAAGACCGTAATCCCCTGTCAACATAAGATCAGAACCCTGGAGTTGGGTAGATGCACTGATATGAAGATCCAAACTATGAACCCTCTCACTGACGGGAAATATAGAGTGTTTAAACTCTTGGAGATCACAAGAAAGCGAATAAATCCTTGGGAAAGGGAAGACTTGACCATCATCGTGAACAACTGTAACGTGAAGTTGACGTTCAGGAAATAATAAATAATTCCTGAATCTTTTTCGAAAGTCTTCGTCGTTTCTATATTGATCAAAATAGTTACTTTTTGATCGAAGAATCATAAAACGAAGATGATTCATTAAAAGATCTCGTGCGAGACGAATGCAACAACTTCCAAAGTTGATCCTATCAGAATCATCCAAGAAAGAGGACATATACAAATAAAGGTCATTCGATAGATGCTGAATGTTCACCATACTCGGAGTTGGAAAGTAATCTTGTCAATGTATCCTTCATCATTCATATCACCTTTCCCATTCACAACAATTGTGAATCACAAGACGATGCTGATGAATAAAGCATTTCTATCCCATAAATTTCATCACATAACATCTCCTCAATAGTCTATTGGTTAGGATATGGCCCTCTCAAGGCCGAGAGCGGGGTTCAATTCCCCGTTGAGGAAGCTTCCTTTTGCTCTTCTTTATACTTTTTCCCTATCCTTCGGTTTTTTTGCGGAGGTGTTGGCATTAGTTGTGGTGGTATTAGCGTTAGTGTTGTTCTGATGGTTTATAGCGGAAGTCATTGCTGTAATCGCTCCTGTGTGAGCATTAGCAATGCATTTAGTGTTTGTTCGGTCCTTCCAGAACAATAGACTGCCATCATCCATACCCGTCATAGGATCGATTCCCAGTTTATAGAGATTTGTTTTCTTGAATGAAATTTTTTTGATTGATATTTAGGAAGAAAATATCCTCCATATTAAGAGTTTTTTTTAAGTACCTACTAAGTAAATTATATGAACAATAGTAACCGCTGAAAAAAGTTAATCATCATCACTATCGACTTCATCGAGGCTTATTTTGAACGTAGTGTTACCACTATCTGGCTGAAGGACTGATGTAAATCCACTCTTCACATTAATCGGATCAACTACGATTTCTTCTTCTGCCTCAAGCCCCATATCATCCTCCTCAATGATTTCTCCGTATTCTGAATTTGATCCCCCTTCAAGAATTCGATCAGCCTCTTCATCGATCGTTTCCGCGACTTGAGCAATCGTGGCAGCGATCTCTTCCAATATGTCTGAATTCACTACCTTTTCGACTTTCAGCAGATCAACCTTGATTTCTTCAATCTTTTCAGTCTGCTCCGCTGAGTCGACGGTCTCCTTATTATTCTCTTCTTGCTCAATCTCTTTTATTTCATCCTTTAGGCCATTTACAGCAAGGGTCTCCTCCGTCATGTCGACCACGGTTTCCGCTAATTTTAATTGCTCTTCGGTCTCCTTGATCTCAATCTTCACTTGTTCGATCTCTGTACTTGTTTGTACCGGGGAATTTTCGTTCTCAATCTTGGTTGGAGATGCTTCTTTGACAGGGTTTTCAGCAGTAGTGACTGCTTCAGATGAGTGCTCTTCTTTCACTGCCTCGGATTTTGTTGGCGTACTTTCCTTCGAATGAACTGGGCTTTTCACTGGAGTATCAGCTTTAACAATTGCTACTTCAGTTTGAATTGGAGATGACTGCTTTCCTTCCACTGGCTCCGATTTTGTTGGTGTGGTTTCCTTCGAATGACTTGGGCTCTTCACTGGTGAATCTGCTTTCGTAACCTCATCAGGAGAAATGGATGGTTCGAGTTTTGTGGGCGTTGCTTGTCTTAACACAGCCTCTTCAGCATTACTGATAGGCGAGGCAGACTTTGCTGGTTGGATCGATTGTGCAGACTTCGAAGCGGGTCCGAGGATGAAACTGGTCGAATTGGAGGAAGAATATGCGAGGTCATAGTTAGACGGCTTCCTTACAACCTCGGGATTGAGAGGTTTTTCAGTTGCAAGTGTCGAATTCGCGGCTTTTGTTTGTTCAATTGAAATTGATCCTAAAGAAACCGCAGCAATTTTCTGATCTTTGTCTCCTTGATCCTCCGATTGAGATTGTGACTTGGAGTTAGACCCTCCCAGTTTCTATAATGTGACGACAGAGATTACGAGAGACTGTAAATCAAACAAAGACTTACTTGGTATGCTTGAGGAATATTGCAACCATTCTCAAATAATAATCTGACAATAGATTTAAAGTCTCCTTTGTTTGCAAGGCTCATGCAGGTAGATCCATCCTAAACGAGAGAATAATTAAGAGGAGAAAAAGGACAGAGGAAACTATTTACATTCGAGATGGCATTCACATCTGCCCCTCTCTTAATCAAAGTTTTCGCAACAGCAAGAAAGCCATTGATACAAGCGGCCATAAGAGGTGTAATACCTCCCTACACAATATATGTTATATGATAGAAAGAGAGAGTCGAAGAGGTTACCTCATCCTTCGCCTCAATTTTAGCACCTTTATCCAGAAGATAGTTTACTGTGTGTAAGTGGCCTGAGTAAGAAGCTGTAATGAGTGGTGTTCGTTCGTGCTGGAAGAAAAGTTAATAATTAAAATGAAGTTGGGAAAAATATTCAGACCTTATCTCGACATTCAATATTGGCACCCATCTCAACCAAATGTGGTACAATTGTCTTATTTCCGTAGAAACATGCCCAAGAAAGTGGTGTACGATGATGTTCTGCATCAAAGCATTCAATATTATTTGCATCAACTAAAGTTTTCACTCCATTTAAGTTTCCTTTCCAAATCGCTGTAAAGATTGTCTGTTCAAGAAAAGTACTCATGATCGATTGATACTACGGTCTTTCTGATCCAATCTAAACCGACCGCGACAAGAAAGTGAGAAGATCTTCTCTGTCTCAACAACTAATTCTCAAAATTTAATACTTTTAAACAATTTCATAATAATTGCAAAAAGCGCTTTTGTGTCAACCAAAAAACGCTCAAAGATTTAAACAATTTCGTTGAATAATATTTAAAGCAATTCCATAAAACTGAGACGTAGTGGTAAAAAGTTGTAGAGAGAGCAGAGGGCACTATGTGAAAGAGGAAGAGAACTCTATTGAGATTGGAGAAAGCAAATTGGGACTTGGATTTCTAGATTTTATTTGGCAATGATAAGCTTGGGTGATCCATCCTCGAGGAACCATCAGGTTGTGGAGTTTACTGATGGGGAAGTCGAAGTTGAAGATCTAATCCTCGAAACAATCATGCAAGAGTTGATGTATGGTTATTCCTCTCCAGTTTCTTCGAATGAAGATTCTCAAGGACCTTATGTCTATCCACCGGAGGCTAATCAACGACCTCCAACAGGAAATAACCCAAAGAAGCGTAAATTTCATGTGAATAACATAAGTAAGAATGCAAAGATTATTCGGGTACCACGTGTATTAAACTCTGATATCAGAAAGAAATATCCTACAATGATATTAAATGTATTGAATAGTTGCAATCATCGTTATATGAAAGAGTTTATCAACACTTACACTAATTTCAATACACTATTAACTTGGAATCATAGCAAATGTGGTGCTTGTTGTACGAAACCTCACGAATTTACACATTATAGTGATTCCCAAGAGAGAAGAAGTGTAGCTTTTCGTCAAATGTCGGATATAAGTAATTATCTCTTCTTTTCTAGCTTAACAGTACCTGATCGAGTTTATGAGATGATTCATTCGGATATTGTTACTCGATCAGATTCTTATGAAACAAAGATAATTGTTTATTATCGGATGTCAGGAATGAAGTCATATCATTGTAATCCAATCCATGCCGGTGTTATTGTAGAAACTTACGCCTCTTCATGTGCGTCTTCTCCTTGTAGCTGCTGGTCTGGAAGTACCGTTAGCACCGATGATTCCAAGTCTTCTCTTTCAGGAAGTGATGACGAAGAGTTTTCAATGTTAAAATTATTTTATCAAAAAATTGAAAGAATAGATTTCCCTCGACATTTAACAGCCCATGGTAAAATTACAATGACAGTCGAGAATTATCAAGAATCCATGAAGATTAATCAAATTGTGATTGAATCTTCCTCAAATTTATATCATTTCCGACCTTTGTAATCATCATTGCATTTATAGATTTTTTTCTCATTAATTTCGTATTAAATCAAAAATTTTCAACTTTCTATTATTAGTTATGATGGTTTATGAGCTTATTTTGCGAGGAATATATTTTGAAAAGGATAAGGATAAGACACTACGCAACGAAGAAAAGAAATGTCCTGTTTTAGGTAGCAAATGTATTTTCTACGAAGAAGATACCCTTGAATGTTATTCTACTATAGAAAGGGCTTTTAGTCCCCCTTTCTTTTCTGTTTTATATCATAGGAAATTATGAATTTTAGTGTGAATAATTCTTTTTCTGCAATTGAATATGACTTTTGTGCATTTAATTTTTCTTTTAAGTCAAGCACTAACTTTCGACTGAGAATCTTAAATCGAATACTAAACTAAGCAAACACACCCCACACCCCACACAGCAGAACAAAAATCGTGCACTATGATTTTTGGGGTTTCGATGATTCTTTTGGGGATTCCATGATTTCCCTCACTTCTCATTGTGACAGTGTAAAGAAAGAAACTAATACTTTAGAATACAACCTTATTACTAGAAGACAAGACTACCAGTGTTTACTGTGTATTTTATTTTTGTTTTTGATTTAACTGCTCTTACTTGAAGGAAAAAGAAATACAGACAATGTTATCCCAGAACTCTCCTGTCGCTCCGTTACCCCCAACGAATGTGAATCGAAATTCAACACCTTCGAAACTTATCCGCATCGGAACTGGGACATCTCCTGCTGCAGTGACAACGAATGTTTCACCGCTTGTTGTTGCTGGTCGTCCTAGTTCAAATCCTCGATCCAATTCGAATTCCAAGAATATTCGTGTCATTCAAAAACTCTCACAAGAGAACCTTCAACCTCCCAACACCAATCCGCTTCGTTCGGCCTCCCGATCAGCCTCTCGTCGCAAGCAGCGTCGATGGGAGAATAGTCATTTATTCGGAGTTCAAGAAGTCCTATCAGCAGAGACCTTCCAACAGATCATTGGCGCCACGGCAGAAGAAAACTTCGCTGAAGGACGTCATTATACACGTTATCTCTTCCCTGTTGATGATAAGAAAAGTGCATTTGCTGATTTATTTGTAAATCGTGAATTATTAAATATTTTTCGTCGTTGTGAAGAAGAAATCTCTACTCCTTCTTCCTCGGTGAGAAAACATAAGAATCAATCAGTTGAGGAACAATGTTGGATGAATATGGAAAAGAAACTCAGAACAGTCTTTCTGTCATTATTACCAACGAGAAGTAAGGAAGATGAGAGTCATCGTGACGATCTAAAGACAATTCAACCTTTCGTCTTTCTCTTACGTATGGAGAAGTTGTTATTCGCTTTCGTTGATGAAGCTCTTCCAAAAGGAAGCACTGTTAAGACAGCACAATCAACATCTTCAAAGAATGATTCTGCACAGTCTCGTCAATTAGTCTCATTTGCTGTAGATAATGAAAGAGGTCATCTTCGCGTTGATCTTATTGAATCTTCCTTTTATCGAATGCTCTTCCATGGAATCTGTCAATTTTATGGTCTTAAGAGTCAGGTAAGTTGTCTTTTCGTTAATCGACGCCTCGTAAAACTTCATCTTTGCAGAGCTTCGTTGTGAAGAATAGTAAGAACAAGTATATCATCGTCAACAAACCAAAGAAACAACTATTGGCCTTTGATCAAAGTATTTCGATCACCAAGTACCTTTACTGGAAGATCTTATCTGAGGAAATTTCGAGTGAAGATGATGTTGCTGTTGATTCTTTGGCGCCTTCCATCGAGAATTTGACAATTTCCAATGTTTCGCACCAATCTGTTGCTCCCTCGACACTTACGTCGTCTCACACTCCCGCTGTTGGTGATCATGTGAGTGAGGCAAGCACTCCAACGCGTGAGAATGGTAGCCTATCTACTGTTAGTTTGACAGGTTATGACAGCCGTTCCCCAGTCCCAAATGACCTGCTTGAAAACACACCTAACCCTCCTTCAGAAGAAGGCGACGAACAAGGTGATGATTACATTGTTGTTGATATGGACGAGTTAGTGTTGGAAGACAGCAACTCGAAAATATAGAAAGAGAAAGTGTATTATAGTAGTTGATTTATTTTGTTCAAAACCAATTTCGCTTATCCTTTCTCTGCTTGAACGAATGAATACACCAAACGCCTTTCAGAGCGGAATGTATAAAAAACAAAAATAAAGTCAAAGATGCATAATATCAAGTGAGGAATAAAACCAAACAAACAAGAAAGAAAGAATTCGAAATATCATATGAATATTAACCTACAGCAAGGATCACTCGAAAATCATGAACCAATAAAACTAATTAAACAAAATGGATGTTTACTTCAAAAGCTGTTTTAAATAATGAATTCAAAATGAAGAAGAAAAAAAAGGAAAAGAGAAATACACAAACAATCCAGAAGAAAACAAAAGAAAACAAATAAATAAAGCGAAACATAACGATAATGACTGAGAACAAAAGAGAAATTCGATATATCTGTGCTATTTTCAACATTTCACGCTGGGATAATTAATCTCAGGAGGCAGTTCAATATCAGGCGGTTCTTCCTCTTCTAACGCACTAGAAAGGCCTATGGATTCATAATACATGACTTCCACGAGGTCGTCCGTGAGATCGTAAACCTTAACAGAATCACATGAGACAGTTTTTCGATTACGACGAACATGCTTCGAATACATCTCAATCGCTTTTTGCTTGACAAATCTCTCCTCTAAATCATCTTCATCTTCACTATCTTCCTCATCCGCCTCGCGGAATCCGAATGTGTGATCATCATCGTTATCATCTCTCTCTTCCGGTATCATCGTAATCTTCCGACTTTCTAGCCGGCTTAATGCCAAAAACAGCTGTCTTCGTTCTCTGTTTGTCATCGAAAATGATCTTTCAATGTGTCCATCCTCTTCTTCAGAAGGTAAAATCGAATTCGATCGATTCATTAACAGCTGATCTCGATCATTTGAAGCTTGAAATTTCAATCCAAGATAAAAAACTAAAATTATATTAGCTAACAAATAAAAAGAACAAACAATTAAAACAGAAATTTCAAGGTCATTTGACGGCGAATGGTCATCTCGTTGAGTAATATCTGATCGAGCCATCCCACCCGAACAACTAAATTCTTATTTGCGTT